>JACWST010000057.1:37741-66356 GCA_014850475.1 Cryphonectria naterciae | reverse complement strand
GTTGTCGGGGTGGGGGCGGGTGGCGCGGGGGGGGGGGGGGGGGGGGGGGGGGGGGGGGGGGGGGGGGGCCTGGCGGCCAAAGCAGGCGTCGCTGGTGTAATTGTTTAATACTCGAGAACCTTTTCCTCTCAAGTGGAAGATGGGTTTTGAGGTTTTTGCACAATATATCATGCCTGCCCGGCTTCTGCTGCGGCTATATAGTAAGTTCTATGAGTCTAGGCATAATTTATTGTCTTTAAACTTCCTTTTTTGTGTCTTTGTTGAGTACTTTCTTCGTTTCGACCGTCGTGACACACTTATAATAATCTGACTTTGGAAATTGGACCTTATTTATACGAATGCAACATTCCTGCCGGAAATGATCCTCTGCCTAAGAACAACCCGGCAACGCCCTGTTCCCGGCCGGCAGAGCACCCCCCCCCCCTGCTTGCATAGTATGTGTAATGGGCGGGAGCTTCCAGAGAGCTACCGTAGTAGGTAGAACCCCAGCCCCACCCGCTCCAGCCCCTCAAGCCTCGCCTGGCGCGTCAACCGGCATCCAATAAATCCCAAACCCGACAGACAGGCTCCAAGGCCGCGCAAATAGCAGATCTCGCATCTGCGTATGCACAGCAGCTTTGTGTTGCCTTTGTGAGGGCTTCTTCACACGATCCTCTGTTTTAATTGTTGGGTTAAGTGGTTGTTGTTGTTTGTTCTGTGAAACAGCCAGATAGGCTGTGGCGGGGGTCTTGTCTTCTTCTTTTTTGTCTTTGCGCGTCGCATTTTGATCTTGAGGGGCTATCAATCATCAAGCACACAGTGACAGACAGACATACAGACAGACCGGGCACAGCAGCCGTCTCCTGTACAAAACACACGAGGAAGGAGGGGAAAAAAAAAAATCACGCCAAACCGGACTCATCGAAAACCAAATCCTGTGTGGCACACGAACGATTATACTTGCTGCCTTCACTCGAAACCAAATCAAACTTGCCCGCCTTCTACTGATCGAGAGGAAAGGAACCACCCCCCCCCCTGGCAAGGATAGTCACGATGGACGACACAGCACTCGAGAAGCTGCTGGTGCAGACGGCGCGGGAGATCTTCTCAGGTCCTGATAGGGACGAGCTTTCCGTGAACAACGTGCGCAAGAAGGCGGAGGCGGCGAACGGGCTGCAGAGCGGGTTCTTTGGGTCGGCGGAGTGGAAGGGGAGGTCAAAGAATATCATCAAGGAAATAGTGGTACGTTTTCTACCCCCTGGTGTCGTGTGTGTGTGTGTGTGGAGAAGGAAGTAAGGATCTTGTGAACTTGGAGCTGACGTGCTGTGAATTTTTACGTACAGGACCAGCTCATGGCGGACGAGAAGGGAACTGCTGCGTCTTCACAGATCACGGCTCCCGAAGAGAAAGAGAAGATCCCTCCTAAGGCGAAGAGAGGACAGGGGAAGAACGGCACGAAGGCTGCCCCGAAGGCTGCCCCGAAGAAGAAGGCGGCGCCACCGCCGCCGAAGAAAGCTGCACCGAACAAGAAGCAGCAACGGAAATCGAAGGATGAAACCGATGAGTCGGAGCTGAGCGATCTGAGCGAGCCGAGCGCCGCCGCCGACGACGACGACGAGGAGGAAGAGGAATACGCGGAAGAGGAGGTTAAGCCCAAGAAGAAGCAACAGCAGAAGAAGAATGGCGCGAAGGCTGCTGCTCCCAAGAAGATGGCGCCGAAGAAGGCCGCCCCGAAGAGAAAACAGCAGCCGCAGAAGAAGAAGACGAAGAAGCAGGAGGATACATCTGAGGAGTCAGAGCTGAGTGAACTGAGCGAGTTGAGCCCGGACGAGGAGGACTACTCGGAAGAAGAGGTGAAGCCCAAGAAGCAGACCAAGCTGGCGGCACGCGGCCGCAAGCGCAAAGCTTCTTCCGACGACGAAGAGGAGGAGGAGGAGAATTCCATCGAGGTGTCTGAGCCTAAGGCGAAGAAGGCCAAGCCTCAAGGGCGCAAGAACACCACGGCAGACCTGGCCGACGATGACGAGAAGGCCCCTGGAGCCGACAAGAAAGGCGCGCCACGCACCGCCGTGCCGAGTGAGAGTATTGAGGTGGGCGAGTCAATTGTAGCCGCCAAAGCCAAGGGTGATGACGAAAGCAGCTCTCTGTCCTCCGTCATGGACGACGAGCCTCCTCCACCCAAGAGGAAGCGCAAGTCGAACGAGCCGGAGCCCGCCCGAGTCGACAAGAAGGACGACGACGGCTCCTCCAGCGACCTGTCCTCGGTGGTTGATGACGAGCCTCCAGCAAAGGGCAAGCGCAAATCCAAAGAACCCGCGGCCAAGAAGGTGGCAGGCGGCTCCAAGGGACGTAAGGCCTCCGCGGAGGAACTGGCGCCTGACGATGCGGAGATCAAGAAGCTGCAAGGGCAGCTGGTCAAGTGCGGCGTCCGCAAGATCTGGGGCATTGAGCTCAAGAAGTTTGGGGGCGACGCCCGGGCCAAGATCCGGCACCTGCGCGATCTGCTGCGGGATGTCGGGATGGACGGGCGGTTCAGCGAGGCCAAGGCCAGGGAGATCAAGGAGAGGCGAGAGCTGGCCAAGGAGCTGGAGGCCGTGAACGAGATGAATGATCTGTGGGGCAGCACGGGCAGGGGCCGGAGAGGGGCGGCGCCGAGGAAGAACCTGAAAGAGGAGAGTGAGGAGGAGGACGACGACGGTGATGACGAGGCTGCGGGGGATGGCGACGACGGGGCGGCAAAGAAAAAGGCCAAGACGAAACTTGGCCATGGCGGGGCCAAGGATGACGAGGATGAGGACAGTGATGTGCCCCCGGGCGGCGCGCGGCGGCGAAACCCCAGGCCTGAGCTGGCGTTCTTGGGAGATGACGACAGTGACTCAGACTGATGAGGAGGACACGATGATTAATTTTTGGGGGGGAGGCGTCTGTGTGTGGTCAGATCGCCATCTATTGATCGTTTAATGGAAGGCTAACGGATCCTTGGAGGATGAAAGACAGGGTGAGAAGAGAATCCTTGCTATATCTAATCTAGGTTCCGGGGTTCGATGCGTGGGTGTATCGTCGCATTCAAAATCATATCAAGGAAGCGGCAGTATAAGCCCTTTTTATTCTCTCATACCATCTCGCCCTGTTTCTTTTTCTCCCTTTTTTCCTCTGTTCATTTCGCAGCATTCATTCTCTGTGCGATCAGGCTGAAGACAGCAACGGAGCCCATGAAGAGGACCACGTTATAGAACTAGTGGCAGGTCAGCTTTGAGTTCTATGTATGCGTCTCAACATGGCCTGGAGGGGAGAAGGGCGAGGACGAACAGCTTTCCGTGAGACCTCCCTCTCTTCGTCATCGGTCCTGGCTTCGATGAAGAGCCTCCGCAGGTTGGGAAAGTTGGCCTGTTCCAGATAGGAGTTAACATGGTGTGGGAAATGGAATTATCTGTTTGTGTTGGGAGGGGGGGTTGAGAGGACATACCATCTTGTTGTAAGGGGACGGACCTGTGGAGGGAGTGTGAGGTGAGGTGAGGTGAAGGAGGCGAGCAGATCGATGGGGTTTGGGGACGTTTGATGGCCGCTTAAGCAACGATAAGCACTGTGGGCATCGTTAATATATGTATGGTCTGTTGAAAGCCTATGACTGAGACAGACGGTTCTTTCTTTGTCACATCATATGAATTTTTGATTTTTTGACACACTTGTTCTCACATATCTTGAGCCGTTTATCAATCGACGTCTGTTTTTAAGTATTCAGAGTTGCAAGTCATCAGTCTCATGGGTTGAACTGAGTGGACCCCCCCCCCCCCTCTAAGCGCATCAGCGAATCAAAACACAGGAAACTAGAACGCCCGCGGCAGGCCTTTGCTTGCGTAAGAAGGTAAGTAGTTTTCCAATTGAGCGCGCCAAAAAGTGATGCGACCTTAGCATCACGTTTTTGTCCCCATCTGCAAAGCTTCACAAACAGCCGTGAGGCTCCAGCAGTGCACCATGATATTAAGAAGCTCAGCCCTGCGGCATGGTAAGAGATTCCAATACGTATTCGGCCACAAAAGTGGTCTTGGGAAGAAGGGAAAAAAACATTCACTGACTTTCTTTCCATGGCCCAGGCCGCCAGGTCCTCGTCGCAGCACCTTCCAGAGCACCACCATCAGGCCTTCGCGCCCTCTCGACAGATGGACGTCGACCACCCCACCCAACAGCTTATGCTGAGCCTCCTCCTCCTCCTTCGACAACATCACCGACCCAATCCACCGACCCAACAGACCCCTCGTCCACCTCCACACTAGCTGCCGACGCTGTCACCACCGAGCCCGCGGCGGCGGCACCCCTCTGGCAGGTGCCCACGGCCTCGCCCATGGCCCTCTGGAACCGCCAGCGGCGCGTCCGGGTCGACAAGAGCATCGCCGATAACTTCCGCCGGAGCGAGGCGATCCAAGAGAAGATCGGAAAGCTGGGCTCCGAGGTGGAGCGGCGATTCAACCCCTCGGGCCTCCTGCAGGACCCGCCGCGGCCCGAGGACGTGACGCTGGAGCTGCTGATGGCGTCGCAGTGCCACATGGGCCACCACGCCTCGCTGTGGAACCCGGCCAACCAGCGGTACATCTACGGCGTGCGGTCCGGCATCCACATCATCTCGCTCGAGGAGATCGCCGCGTCGCTGCGCCGCGCCGCCCGCGTCGTCGAGGAGGTCGCCTACATGGGCGGGCTGATGCTGTTCGTGGGCAACCGCAAGGGCCAGATGGAGGTCACGGCGCGGGCGGCCGAGCTGGCGGGCGCGTGCCACCTGTTCTCCAAGTGGGTGCCGGGCACCATCACCAACCGCGACCAGATCCTCGGCAGGGAGGAGCTCAAGGTCGTCGACGAGCGCGACCAGACGCTGCCCGGCTTCGAGAGGCACCTCCTCGAGAGGCGCCCGCTCATGCCCGAGCTGGTGGTCGTGCTGAACCCGCTCGAGAACTACACCCTGCTGCACGAGTGTGCCCAGGAGAACATCCCTACCATCGGGCTGATCGATACGAACGCAGACCCGACGCAGGTGACCTATACCATCCCAGGAAACGATGACAGGTGAGGCCCCCCTTTGTTCTCTCTTCTTTTCCCTTAGATTCTTGCATGTGGTTTTGTCAGTCACTTTGGTACTAATGTGCCCCCCTTATTACAACCACAGTCTGAGATCTGTCAGCGTCATCGCTGGTGTGCTGGGCCGCGCGGGCGAGCGCGGACAGAAGAGGCGCCTTGCGGACGCGAACAGGGGCGTCTGTACATGGAGGAGCCCGGCCGACATTGCGAGGTGGATGCGACAGAACGAGGCAGCCAAGATGGACAAGGCGGAGGCGGAGGGGAAGGATCCCGAGGGCAGGAGGGCTGTCAAGGGTGAGTTCAAGGGGGTCGAGGGTAATGATAGTGCTGTCAGCGCTGTCATGGAGCAGCTTCAGCTGTGATTGGGCCGAGTAGGGGAGGCGTTTGATTGTGAATGGGGCATGGCAAGGGGCCGGGGGGAGAGAAAAAATAAAAAAAAAAATAAAAACAACTACTTGAGATGTACAAAAGTACCACTGGCAGGTGGAACATTCCGACAGTGACTGCGTCGAGGGGTGGGTTAAGCTACTGAAACTACCTTGCTGCTCTGGCATTCATCATCATGCTGTGTGCTACAACGTAGTGGTAGTCGTCGTGACCAGCAAGGGCGAAAAAAAGATTGTGGATAGCAAGCAACATCCACCTCTCATTCCTCCCTGAATTCCACACAGGGCTATGATCTTTTTGTTTACTGACTAGCTAGATATGGGTATCGATTCCCAAGTCGCCTGTATATATTTTCAAGCCGCAACCTGAAATCTGCAGAAGTTGAAGCGCAAATCAAAACACACACACCCCCTCTCTGAGCAAAAAGAGGCCGAAGAAGAAGAAAAGAAGCGAGAAAGAACAACATAGAAAGAAAAGAAAAGCGGGAGAAAAGCGAAGGGGGGAAAGAAACTCTCCAAAAGCACAACAGAGCTCTACAAACCGTCTTGACGAGCATCAAACTGCCCAGGGTGGTCTTTGTTGGCCTCACCACGACCACTGCCCAGACAGAGTATCATGGTGCCCCAGAAGAAGATCCGATCAGGCTCGTCGAGTCTCCACGCTCAACCATCAGAGAATGGTAGGCAGAAGGCCAAGTGGTCCCACTGCAATGTCGACGGCGCCGTACATAACATATGCTCTGCATCTCATGCAGGGATCTGGAACGCCTCGCTCAGACAGGTTCGGCAAGGCTCAGGCTTTCCTGGGACCGCATGAAATTGCGGTTCTTTCCAACACCAAAGGTCTCGCCATTCCAGATCCACTCGGGCATAAGAGCAATACGAGTATACGCGGTAAATCTGCCTCTTGTCCTTGCCCATGATGAGTCCAACAGGGGTCCGAGTATCAGGTGATTAAGGCTTAATTTAATCTGCTCCCCTGAGGAATGGATAGAGTTACTCGGTGGGAACTGAGGCCATTGAGCGACTGGAAATCATCGCATGGTATCTTCAGTGAGGCGCTCGCCCCTCAGAATTACGCCGATGTACAATGTTTGAAGCCCCTCCCTGGGAAACTGGTCCTTCCTTCCTACACCCACACCAACACACTCCTCCTCTCTATCTCCCTCACTGCCCATCCCCTTCCTTTTTATCTTCTTCTCCCCCCCCCCCCCACCTTTTTTCTTTTCTTCCTGTCTTTGCCCAGGATGAATATCTAGGAGGACCTTTGCATCCTCTGCTATCAATGAGATGCAGCATCCAGACAGGACTGAGGCATATCGATTGTAAGAGCGAATCAACGCCGCATGGACAAAGAATTGGAATGAAGAGCCTAGTGGTTATATGAATGTGAGGATACGAAGCCTGAAGCTGAGTCTACGGCGGTCGTCCTGCCTCTTCAACTGGGATATGAGCTAATATTAGAACGGCGAAGGAGAAGACAAGAGCGGGTAAGACTATCAAGCTTGAACAATGCGTGAAGACGTGGCGGGCCTAAACCTAGGTAAGAATAAGAGTAACATAAAAAAGCCGATGGAAGCAATTTATAATATTCCCCCTTTTATGCTGTGGAATAAATATCTTGAAAACCAGGGCTAGGGCGAAGGCAAGGAGGACACCCACCAAGCGGCGGGTGTTGGTGGTCAATGTCGGCGGTCAATATTGGCGGTCAATGTCTTCACAGGGGCCTTTCTGTGGGCTAGAGAGGGCTGGTGAGGTGGTCAGATAGGACAACTCACGAGACGCAGCTCACAAGTCCTTGGGATCTGCGGTGCAGACTAACTTTTTACTATATCGGCGGTCCGCGTATATGTTGGTCCCAGAAGGATCGAATCCTATCGTGGCTATTCCTGCGTTCCCAATTTTGAAGCACGACCCAACAGCACAAGAGGGCCCCATATATACCTAAGTAATATTCGCGAGTTTTAAGAGGAGTATCTGTCAGAGAGGACTCCTCGTAATCGAAGAAAGTTCTTTGCCCTCGGGGGGTTTCTTAAAAATTAATCCTTTTTTTTTTTTCCTTTTTTTTTTTTTCTTTCTTCTTAATTTCTATAAGGATTGTGCACGAGTTATGGCTGTACGTCTGAAAACGGCATGCCAAGATGAATGCTGAGCTGAGGCTTTACATAAGGAAGGCCAATGCCAATGTTTCAAAGCTCAGCCCAGGGGTTGATGGTCCCCGGCCCCAACGGCCGATGTTGGGACCAGGAAAAGAGTTAGACATATGCATAATAGGTATTGAGAAGGATGCGATGTTGGCGCTAGGCTGGGATCTATAAGTGGGTTGGTTTCGCTTGTCAATGGCTCGTAACTTGATGCATACTTTTACTCTATACCTTAAGTAATTTGGAGTGAACACGTTGTATGCCGGATGCCGCAAGCAGTTGTGTGCACTGCTAGTACTGTAACAATCCTCCTCAAGAGAGGAATTCCCTGCATATTGGGATCTTGGCAGCTGATGCGCCTCGATTCAACAACCAACCGGCTTACATACAACATCAGCTGAGTGGGCCTGCTTGAGCCAACAAATGCGGCCCTTGACACAGCTTACATCTTGACATAGTCAGCCTCGCTCGAGATATAAAAGTGCATGCAGGCCGTCACAGCTCTGTGTTGATTTTTCTCAATGACAAGTCCTTTTCTTTGCCATCAGCCGTTCAAGAGAAAAGTAGCAGCAATAGAAAGCAGATTTGCAGCATACCACCGACGCCCCAATCTCGCACCTTTCTAATTTCTTCACCATGCCTCGCCTATATTCCTGCTTCCTCGCCCTGTTCGCAGCGGTTGCCGTGAATGCAGAGAAGCTGCAGCACCGTGCAGACAGCACAACTTGTCCTGGCGTTACCTACTCCGATGACACTACTTCGGCTTGCTGTGTCGCCGGTACTGTTGCCCCAGTGTATCTTTCGGTCTGCGATGGCTGGCCGATCTGTGATGGCCCGGTATATTTCTCCTCCTATGCATATATATATATATATATACATAATATACAATATCACAGCTATGTCTAACATGTCGCTCTCCTCCAGACCACCACCACCACAACCTCCAAGCCTCTGTCCTGCGCGACCATGATCGCCTTCTCGGACGCCAACTACCTTTCCGAGGTGAGCGCCGCAGAGGCGAGCATGAAAGCCAGCGGCACAACCTTCTGCACAACGGTCGGGGTTTCCGGCAACAAGTGCGGGGCCGCGCAGGCTACCGCCACCAGCGACTCCGGCACCGCGAGCAAGACGGCTGGGTCGGACAGCACCTCGACGAGCAGCAGCACATCGAGCACCGCGACGCCCACGGGCGGTGCCGATGCGCTGGGCAAGGGGCTTAGCACCTGGGCCCTTGGAATGGTCGCTGCTGCGCCTGTCGTGGTGGCTGCGCTCATGTAATCGGGACGTGGGGGGTTTCTAGTTCTCTTGTGATACTGATGCATATGTCTATCTTGTAATTGGTACCTAATTATACCTTTTTTACTTTCATAGTTAGAAGAGGATACCCCGGGGCATTAAATACAATTATGCATATTACTTACTGCCACCTTGTATTAATATACTTGCCTTCTCTTGTGGATTTCATTTCTGTTCCTCAATTGTTAAATTTCAATGTCATTTATATAAGAAGAGTGGACGGACCCTTTCAAACGAGAAGAGAGAGTGCTAATTCATCATAGCAGAGCCTTTCTTTTTCTTTCTTGTTTTTCTTCTTTTTTTTCTTTGACAGATGCATATGTTCTAGCACTGCATTGACAAGCAACAAATAGCAGGCTAAACGGTGGTTGTGATCAAGCGTGATATTCATTCCCCTTCTTGCTCACGTAAGAGTCTCTTTAATTATTCAGCTGGAGTTTCATATCAAGTGAAGACGTAGCACCGCATCCGGTTTCTATATCTTTTGTGCGGCCTATAATATCAAAAAGGCCTGCACATCACCAAGGGGCCGTCAAATAAATGACAAACGTAAATAAAAGAAGGGTTGTCTTTCATCAGGTAATCAAAGAAGCCGCCATCACTGCAGCGCAATCAACTTCCACTTCGGTCCTGCCTCCATCCACGCAGCCTCCTCGATTTCCGCATAGTTGACCCTTCTTGCCTTGCCGTCCACCCACCTGATCTGCAGAGCAATGACAATAGCCGGCAGGTCCAGGTCCAAGATCTGTCTCCTCGCCACAGCCACGAACTCGGCCCGGCCTTTGGCGTCACTAAACTCCTTCCACACGTCCGCGCTCATAAAGGTACCGTGGCCGACCTCGACGCCGTTGGCATCCCTGATGCTGGGTCGCTTGGCAGCTGCATATTCGGCAAAGGTGGCTCGCTCTCGGTTCTCCTCGGGGTCGAGTGGCACGTCGAAGCATGCCGTGCTCGCCCAGAAGAAGATGAGGTGCTCATCCGGGAGGGTCCGGGCTTGCAGGACGTCTGCCACGGTCGGCAGGTGATGACGAACATGCTCGAGGGTGACTTCTTTGCGGATGTTATGGTCATCCAGCCAGGGAATGTTATGGTAAGGCGTCGATGGCTTCAGGACGCTCTCGTTGACCTGGGTTCCGTTGATCATTTCGAGTCTCAGGGGATCACCCCTGTGAATGAAGCAGGAGATGACCGGGTACTCGCTAATGAACATTTGGTTAAAAAAAGACAATCGAGGGTCAAGGGAAGGACGGGATATTTTTCTTTCTTTCTTTCTTCTTACGTTTCCAGTCTCTCATCACTAACTGACACGTTTGCCTCTCCTTCCCAGCCCATCCATGACCAGGTGGGAAACTCGATGTTGGTCTTCAACGAGGTCATCTTCAAGGTACTCTTGGCGGACCGCCGCGTCGGCGTATGAAAAGAGGACCACGAGAGAGACAGCTCGAAGCGCGAGCGCGGATGGCCCCAGTGGAAGGACTCGTCGCGGACCCGCTTCATGGCCATCATGATGCCGAGGAAAGCGTCGTGGACGTCGCCCGGAAAGCTGAGCTTGCGCATCGAGAAGTGCTGGACCAGCAGCCTGTACTTGTCCCAGAACTTCTTGGACGAGCTCGCGATCCGCGCCATCTTGCCGTCCAGGCTCCGCAGGTTGGTTGCGTTCAGCTGGAGGCCCTTGAACAGCTCGAAGCGGATGGGCGTGCGCAGCTCGGAGGACCCGGCGGGCGGGATGGGGTGCTCGAAGGAGGTCTCCTCGCAGAAGTATGCGCCGTCGCAGGCCCAGAGGACCTGCTCCCTGGTGAAGATGAGGTTCCGACGGGAGAGCGCCCGTTCCTGGAGCGTCCAGCCGCGGGTGTTCCAGGTGCTTATGTCGGCGTCCTCGTCTCGGCGGTTGAAGAACTCGCCAAAGTATTTCGGGGAGGCCTTGCAGGTGGTGAGCAGAGACAAGCCGGGCGAACCCTTCTCGGGGTCGGGCGGTAGGACGACGACTTCTCGCTGCTGAAAGGACCTCGTTCCTGGGCGAAGTCCAGCAAGCCCGGCGTCTGCGTCCTCACCAAAAGCGGCGACTATGGTGAGGAACGCCGACCTGTAGATGTTTGCCACTAGATGCATACAAGATGTGGTGGTCAGCACGACCTGAATGGATTATTGCAGAAAAGCCTTCCCCTTACTATTGGCAACTTGTTTTGCCCTGTCATCGAGGTCAGCTTTCGTTTTGCCTTGCATGATGCAGATGGCGTCGACCCAGAGAAAACGCAAACCCAATAATCTCGTTACCGTAATCGCGTCAAAGACCGTCTTGGGCAGGTCATCGTCGCGAATGGAGCCCTTTTCTCTCAGCCTTGGTTCGATATCTGCGGAGAGCATGAGCTTCTGCTTCTGTCCCCAGACGTAGCTCAGTGCGGTGTAGGCCATGTTTGGATCAGACGGATCGAATTCGTCAACGAGACGGATGCACATGTTGTCCACGTCGATGAAACGGATGCGGAATGTGCTGTAGAGTGCAAATTTAGAATTACTTCTCAACACGAATGTAGAATTGAAGGATGAACAACTAAAGAAAGGAAAAAAAAAAAAAAAAGGGAAAAAAAAAAGGAAGCAATACTAATATCCTGTATTATGCTCATACTCAGTCCCGCGACTATAACAGCTTATATCGTGGGTAGATTCGCACAAGTCCACCCAGCGCCGAGGAAGATCCATGTTGAGCGTTGGAGGACGCATTCTTCCAAGAAACAACATGTCGTCTTCTGCTGCGGGCTGTTCCTGGACAGTATCGAGGACCTTGGAGGCTCCTACTCTGCAAGGCTGGACAACGTGGTCGAAATACGCGAGGGCCTCCTCCGTGTCCGACCTGGAAGCTGTGATGGCCAGGCGCCGCATCTTGAAGTACGACTCGTTCCAGCTCGACTCGATGTCCTCGGGGGAATCGGTAATGTGCCCATAGTGAGACGTAGGGTCTGCCCAGAAGTGCACCTCGTCGCCTGTGGGCAGGGCATTGTCGGGGGCATAGTAGCCACCCTGCTGGCGCACAACATCAATGATGACGGCACAGAGCTCGCACTGCTCCGCATCGCGCTGGATCCGCTCGAGGGAGCCCAGGTTCACCTTTCTGACCACAGGTGGCTCCCCTGGGCCTTTCCAGGTCCCGTCTGGGAGGACGCGGGGCCAGAATCCGACACCCCTCCTGATGTCCCGCTGGGCTCTGTGAATATCAGCGAGCGTTGGGGTCGCGAGGGCCGAGAATTCGATCTGGCGGCAGCATATGCAGAGCTTGGCAGGCTCCATGGGTATTACTGGGTATGATTGATTGCGATTTTGCTTGGTTGTGGTTCTCGGAACAACAAAAAGGTTGAGCAGTGCAATGGAGGGGCATTGCGGGCAGAATTCGATCGTGAGTTCATAAGCTGTGATGAGACTGGGTTTAGAATCCTACACCTGCACGTACCAGGGTCAAGGGTTTCGAAAGTCCTTTCAGCTGAAAAAAGACTACCAGAATGCCAAACCAGGTCTATCAGCTCTTGTTTAGATATTTGTCTCTTTCAACAGTTGGCTGAAGATGATCCGAGTTGCCACGAGTTCCGGTCGAGTGTTTTCTTTTCAATTCTTGTATCTTTAATACTACTTACTACCAAGCTGCTTACCAAAGGCTCTCCACAAGGCTTGTTATTATTATATGGTGAGCCATTCTGTAAGTAAAGCAGCGAAAGAAGAATGACAGACAGCAAATTGAACTTTTTGAATAATTACAAAATAGTAGCTGGACAGTGACTGGGCAGACGACCCCATGTATATACATACATATCTGCAGGCTTCCAAAAAAGCCCTTGGTAGATCTAAGAATGTCTCTTTAACACCCAAAAATACAAAACAACAACATGAGGCAGCAGCCAGCAAAAAACAAAAATGACAAGAGTGAGATTCGAACTCACGCCTCTTGCGAGACCACGAAGAGATATTCAAGTTTTGAGAACCTGAACGTGGCGCCTTAGACCGCTCGGCCATCTTGCCTTGTTGTGAAAGGGTGTCAATCTGATAACTTATGACTCCCATTGAGAAAATTTGCTAGTACGTGCCATGTACAGCCGAGGCCGGGCCGGAAGCTTTCAGCGCTTTGACCTATCACCAAAGGTCTCAGCACACAGCCGAAGCCGAGGCCGGGCCGGGCACTACCCTTTCTCAAGTACTGCTCAATTGAGCACTCAACCTCGGAAGACGCTCCACATCAATTAATTCGACGCTTTTCTCCTTCTTGCAATCGGGTTGCGCAGCCACCAATAATTATCACGGTCCTTCTCTCTCTCTCTCTCTTTTCTTGTCTGGTTAGCACCTGTTGCATTGAGGTGCGTATTGAGCAATACTTTATTACTATTATTATTATCTTAATTTGTTATTTTCGGCCCAGGGCTCGGATAATACTGATATATTCGAAAAGGCAGGCAAAGGCAAACCCAGCGAGGGAAGAAGACGATAGGTCAAGTCATATTATTGTTTGTCCATGGTGCACTTGATGAGCCATCGTTCAAAATGCCGGCTATGCTAGACGATCCGTCCGCTGCGACCATGTACAGGGTCTCAGGCGAGGCTCCCTTTCCCGGCCCTGGCTCACCCCTGCCGGCGAGCATCTCCCCACGGCAGGTGACGCTGCGTGATAGGCAGACCGTCGCCACCATCGTCCCCTTCGCCTCCAAGGACCAGGTGCCCCAGTCGCTGCTGCGCTACCTGAGCGACCAGTTCGCCAGGGAGATCGAGAAGGGCGATACCTATCCCATGATGGAGACCATGTCCTCGGACAGGTTCGCAGCGTACTGGTTCCAGAATTTTGGGGCCATCATGCTCCTCGGCAGCATCGAGAAAGCCGAAGACGTTGTCGAGGGCAAGGACTGGGCTAAGGAGTGTCTGGGCAGCTTCTATATCAAGCCCAACTATCCAGGCCGGTCTAGTCATGGTACGTTTTTCATATGATGAGACGATGAGACAGTCATCATCCCCTCAGTCTGTCTGACGAGGTTATGTGAGACTCCTCTGACAGTTGTTAGTCTGCAATGCCGGGTTTTTAGTCACAGATGCCTCGCGGAACCGCGGTGTGGGTCGGCTCATGGGCGAGGCCTATCTCAACTACGGGCCTAGGCTGGGCTACACCTACTCGGTGTTCAACCTCGTCTACGAGACCAACGTAGCCTCGTGCAAGATCTGGGATGCCCTGGGCTTCAAGCGCATCGGCCGCGTCCCCGGGTGCGGCAACCTCAAGTCCTACCCCGGCCGGCTCGTGGACGCCATCATCTACGGGCGCGACCTGACCGTGGGCGAGGGGGACTCGGACGAGCTACTCGTGAGTGAAGAGCGTTTCGAGAAGATCAAGTTCTACCTCAAACACGGACGGTATCCTAACGGGGCGGACCGCGCCGAAAAATCCAGGCTCCGGAGCGCCGCGACGCACTACAAACTCCTTGAGGGCCAGAGCCCGGACGGCAGCGACGACGTCCTCATGCTCAAGGACAAGGAGGTCATCTCCGACCCGGGCCGGCAATACGAGATCGCGAGGCACGCCCACGCTGGCCAGATGCATGCCGGCATCAACAAGACGACGGCCATGATCGCCGAGAGGTACCACTGGAGGGGGATCAAGGATACGGTGTCGGATGTCATCAGGGCCTGTGTGGAGTGTGAGGACGGAGCCAAGGCCGGGAACGGGCTGGCAAAGCCACCGACGCCCAGTCAGACGTCAATCACAACTGTTCTATCACCCCCTTCGCCGCTGCCGCCGGCCGGTGTCCTGTCTGCGCCTCCTATCGTCGTCCCTTCTGATCCCACGAGTGTTGATACGGCCACCACCCCTCGACATCTTGAACAAGGTGTGCCTGGCCAGGACCATTCACATCATGCTCCAGAACGTATACCTTCTTCGGTGCCACAGCAGTACACAGACCAGACCATTAGCCAAGCCCAGTCGCCATCTCACAGCCCGGCCTCACCTTCACAGTATCTCTACTTCTCCGAAACCAATGCCTACCAGCCGATAGACCCCCACATACTAAACCCACCGCAGCAAGACCATGCAACCTCCTTTGCTCCTGCACACTACACAGCAGGCTACGGTCAGTTCGGGCAGGACCCATATGCTACTACCACCACTTCACGTAATGAATTGCAGGAAGATATGGATGTAGACGAGGATGCCATCTGTGAACTACTCGCCGCCAGCACGCATGATCGTCAACAGGATGATGATGGAGACGGTGAGATATCTGATCGGGAAATGGATTTGATGCTTATGCAGCAGTTGCAGGGTGGGAGCTCATCACCTGGATGACCATGGTATCGCTTCCAGCCTCTATTATTATTACTCTTATTCTTACCGTATAGAGTCAGCTAGATTTTGTTGATACCCAAATTTCGCTTCTTGCCAATTTCCTTGACCAAAAAGAAGCCTTTTCTTTCTGGCTGAAGTACTTACTTGACCCTCACAGGTTACTATACCCTGTGGGGGTTGGGGTTGTTAGTGGTGGCCTTACTGGAGTCAGGACCCTGTGTGCCTGTCTGTCTCTTGCCCCTACTGTAGGTGAGCGTCAGGGGGGGTGGGTGGCCCGAGCGCTTAGAACAGCTTGGCCTGCAGCCGAACCGCTATGCGTGCTGCCCCTCGAACGTCGACATTGTTTCTCCTGCTGGGGACAAGTTCCAACATCAGCTTCTCAAGAGGGGACCAGCGCACGCCTTTTGTTCGATTCAACAACAACAACAACAACAACAAAAACACAAGCCCGTGACTCTCCCCTGACACTGGTCATCCTACCGAATGTTGTAATCAAGAACCTGGCTGCATACCAGATCTTTCGTCCATCGACCCGACGGCCGCAGAGCCTCGGAGTGCCCAACGAAACCCGCCCGTCCTCCTCCCACTCGTGCGACCCGACTGCTTAGCGACGGTCCTTTCCCACGATGGCTGTGAACAGGATAAAGGGCGCGTTCGCTGCCCCTCGCAAGGGCGAGACCTTTGAGTTGCGAGCTGGCCTGGTTTCGCAGTATGCCTACGAGAGAAAGGAGGCGATCCAGAAGACCATCATGGCCATGACGCTGGGCAAGGATGTGTCTGCGCTGTTCCCAGATGTCCTCAAGAACATTGCCACGTCTGACCTGGACCAGAAGAAGCTGGTCTACCTGTACCTGATGTGAGTCCACCCCAGGATTCGGCTGCTACTGGCTTCTATGGGCCTTCGTTCTGGGAGGCGCCGTCCTCCTTGGTTGCGCAGCTGCTTACCGGTTCACCGAAAACCCCCCTCGAGCAGGAACTATGCGAAGACCCATCCAGACCTCTGTATCCTCGCCGTCAATACATTCGTACAGGACTCCGAAGACCCGAATCCCCTCATAAGAGCACTCGCGATCCGGACCATGGGCTGTATCCGGGTGGACAAGATGATAGACTACATGGAGGAGCCCCTGCGGAAGACGCTCCGCGACGAGTCGCCCTACGTGCGCAAGACGGCCGCCATCTGCGTGGCCAAGCTCTTCGACCTCAACCCGAGCATGTGTATCGAGAACGGCTTCATCGAGACCCTGCAGGAGATGATCGGTGACCCGAACCCCGCCGTCGTCGCCAACTCGGTTCAGGCCCTCTCCGAAATCAGCGAGACCGCGCCCGAGACCAAGGCCCTCATCGTCACGTCTGCGATGCTGAAGAAGCTGCTCATGGCGCTCAACGAGTGTACCGAGTGGGGGCGGGTGACTCTCCTGTCGACCCTTGCCGACTACCCACCGGTGGACGTCAAGGAGTCGGAGCACATCTGCGAGAGAATCGCGCCGCAGTTCCAACATAACAACCCCAGCGTGGTGCTTGCTGCGGTCAAGGTCGTCTTCACCCACATGAGAGCCATCAGCCCTGAGCTGGTGCGCACGTATCTTAAGAAGATGGCTCCGCCGTTGGGTGCGTGTTGGAATCCGTCAAGATGGTATATATTTGTGTGTGTGTGTGTGTGCTGACCGTGTGCACGCAGTGACTCTTGTCGCCTCTGCGCCCGAGGTCCAATACGTCGCTCTGAAGAACATCGATCTCCTCCTGCAGGCGAAGCCAGACATCCTGAGCAAGGAGATGCGGGTCTTCTTCTGCAAATACAACGACCCGCCGTACCTCAAGCTCCAGAAGCTCGAGATCATGGTGCGGATATCAAACGACAAGAACTATGAGCAGCTGCTGGCCGAACTGAAGGAGTACGCGCTCGAGGTGGACATGGACTTTGTGCGGCGTGCAATCAAGGCCATCGGCCAGGTGGCGATCAAGATCGAGAGCGCCAGCGAGAAGTGCGTGAACGCGCTGCTGGATCTGATAGCGACCAAGGTCAACTACGTCGTGCAGGAGGTGATCGTGGTCATCAAGGACATCCTCCGAAAATACCCTGGCTACGAGGGTGTGATCCCCACGCTCTGTGAACACATTGACGAGCTGGATGAGCCACACGCCAGAGGATCGCTGATATGGATCGTGGGAGAGTATGCCGAGAAGATCAACAATGCAGACGAGATCCTGGAGAGCTTCGTGGACGGGTTCATGGAGGAGTTCACACAGGTAAAGCTGGCGACCAAACCACATACGATACCACCACGAGACGGGATCTTTTGACTGACGACCCCACTCCTCAACAGACACAGCTGCAGATCCTGACCGCGGTGGTCAAGCTCTTCCTCAAGAAGCCGAGCAGCGGCCAGGGCCTCGTCCAGAAGGTCCTGCAGCAAGCAACAGCGGATAACGACAACCCAGATATCCGGGACAGAGCCTACGTCTACTGGCGTCTGCTGTCAGGGGATCTCGAGGTCGCAAAGGTGAGAGAAAATTGTGGCGTAGAATATTATCGTGCGTGGGTTTTTCCTCGGATACAGTATCAGCTAACTTGCCTTTGTTAGAACATCATTCTCTCCCAAAAGCCCGCCATCACCACCACCATCTCCAGTCTCCCGCCCGCCCTCCTCGAACAGCTTCTCGGCGAACTCTCCACACTCGCCTCTGTCTACCACAAGCCACCAGAGTCGTTCATGGGCAAGGGCCGCTTTGGTGCTGATGAGATCCAGCGTGCCGCCATCCAGGAGCAGCGGCGCGAGGCGGCCGAGAACCCTATTGCAGCCTCTGTGGCCGCGGCCGCCGCGAACGGGTCGGGCCAGTCGCAGAACAACATCGAGAACCTCCTCGATATCGATTTCGACGGTGGCGCACCTGCCTCCCTCGAGCAATCTGGCAGCGTTCCGGCGACGCCTGACAGGGTCGACAGTCCTGCGGTGGGCACGCCCGGTGCGGGTGGAGCGTCCGGCGGCATGGCGGACATGATGGGCCTGTTCGACGTGAGCAGCCCAGCCGGGTCGTCCTCGCAACAACCACCCATGGGCTCTGGGATGGGTGATCTCATGAACGGCTTCGCGGGCATGGACCTCAGCGGGACGAGCGCGCCGCCGCCGCCGGGACAGCAGCTGCACCCCCAGCAGCAGCAGCAGCAGCAACAAGGGCAGAGCAGCAGCGGCGGGGCAGGAAATGACCTGTTGGATTTGATTTAAGGCGGGCGGGATTCAAGCGGGACGGGAGGGGCGGCGGTGCCGTTATGGAGGACGGCGCAAAAGTAAATTAGATGAGCACATGGCGTCAGTATCTATCAAAATGGAATATTCATTGCTTGCCAGGTATTGGGCTGATTCTCTCATGATTGGTCACGACACAGATCAGATCAGATAAGAAGACCAGACCCCTCAGTTCTCAAGTCGATTTCAGTCATGGCTTTGGCCGAGACCAACTGGCGCTTATTCTTGTATCCGAGACTTTGTGTGTCTTACAACTTTCTGGAAGCCCGCCTAAGCCTTTTGATGCCTTTTTTGGACTAAGAACGAGGGGGGGGGGGGCTAATAAACCGTCATAGACTTGAAAGTGTGTACTTCTTAGCACCCCAGAATATGTCACAACGTCATGCATCATTTTACCAACCTGCAACTTGCAATGGCCTCACTTTCTTTTGCTTTCTCTTCTTCCACGTCTTCAGACTCCTGATAAATGGTAATTTGTTCCAGCAATAGCAACATACTGGTTTGTGGTTCTGTGCAAGTCGTGTTTTTCTTTTCAAGACCCCTCATCAAGGTCTGTGTTTTTAAGACTTACAGTATACACAGCCCCCTCCAGGGCCTACATACAACAAACCAACCTCACCTCTCAATCTAACCCTGAACCATTCACCACCACCACCATCCATCCCATCTTGTCCTTCACTTCCCTCAAGTCACAATGTGGTCCCAGCTCGAACCCACCACACCACACATAACCTACCTCACCCTCTCCACCTTCCTCATCATCTATGCCCTCTTCTCCCACCTCATCCGCAACCGCCTCCACCTCTCCGAGCCCCCCTTGGCCGTCCTATACGGCATCCTCCTCGGCCCAGCAGCCTTCAACATCATCCTCCCCTCTCCCTCCTCCACTGCCTCCTCCACCTCCGACCCCTTCACCCAGGAACTCACCCGCGTCATCCTAGGCCTGCAGTGCTTCGCCGTAGGCATCGAACTCCCCGCCCACTGGCTCAGCCGCCGCCCCAACCTCCTCTCCGTGCTCACCCTCCTAGGCCCGGTCATGATCGCCGCCTGGGCCGTCACCGCCCTCCTCGCCCACCTCCTATTCCACTGCAGCGTCCCCACCGCCCTGCTCATCGGCGCCTGTCTCGCTCCGACGGACCCCGTACTCGCCGCTGCCGTGCTGGGCGGCAGCACCTTCAGCAGCCGCGTCCCGCCGCGCCTCCGCCGCCTTCTGAGCGCTGAGTCCGCCTCCAACGACGGCGCAAGCTTCCCCTTTCTGTACGCAGGCCTTGCCGCCTTTGAAATCTGGGGGGGTGGTGGTGGTGGTTCTTCCTCCTCTTCTTCTGGCGCCACCGCCGCCTCGGCCCTCCGCGACTGGCTGCTCATCACCGTCCTGTACCAGTGCTGTCTGGGCCTCGCCCTAGGCCTCCTCCTGGGCCGCGCCGCCAACGTCCTCCTGCGCTTCTCCGAGGGCCGCGGCTACGCAGCGCGCCCCGGCCTCGTCGCCTTCTACCTGCTCCTCGCCGTGCTGAGCGTCGGCGTCGGCAGCACCCTGGGCCTCGACGACTTCCTGCTCGCCTTCGGCGCGGGCGTGGGCTTCGCGCATGACGGCTGGTTCGGCGCCAAGACGGACGAGGTGCAGGGCGAGGTCTCGTTCCGGAGCATTGTGGACCTGGTCCTCGACTCGAGCGTCTTTGTCTACTTTGGCGCCGTGATTCCTTGGGCGAGCTTTACCGGGGGCGGCGGAGGCGACGCCGCTCTCACCACCCCTTCTTTTTTTCTTTCTTCTTCTTCTTCCGCCCCTTCCTCGTCGCCTCTCAATAACCACATCAGCATCCCCTCCCTCGCCCTCTTTCTAGCCCTAGTCCTCCTCCTCCGCCGCATCCCCGCTATCCTAGCCCTGCACGCCTGCCACCTCATCCCCGACATAAAGACCTTCACCGAGGCTTTCTTCGTAGGCCACTTCGGCCCCATGGGCATAGGCGCCTTATTCCTCGCCGTCGAGGCCCGCGCCCAGCTCGAGACGGGCTCCAGCACCCCCCTCCCAACGCCGCCGCCGCCTCCTCATAAAGGGCCGCCGTATGACCATGATGGTGGCGACGAACAGAAAACGCTCGCCATCGCGCTGGTCTGGCCAGTGGTTTGTTTTGTGGTGCTGGGCAGCACGATGGTGCACGGGCTGAGCGTGCTGGGGATGAGCCTGGTGGGTCACTTTGGTAGGGACGAGGCGGAGAGGGCGCCGCTCTTGGGAGGGGAGAGGGAGGGGCTGGCTGGAATGGTGCATGATGGCGAGGGGGAGGATGAGAGTGAGGACGAGGGAGAAGGGGGGCATGTGGATGGAGGGAGAAGGGATGGACTCTTGGGATGGGTCGTGCCTTGAGCTTCATGAATATATATTTTTTTTTTTTTGCCAATATACCACCAGTGAGATTCTCTTGCTTGTTCTGGTTGATGCTGAACGATTTATGATTGCGACAAGGTATTTTATGCTCCCAAACATAGACGATGTTGCCACCCAGTAGTAGTGATAGTAAAAAGAAGAAAGGCAGCATGCAAATCCTCGGTCGAATCTAGGGGGTTTAAAACGGTTGAAGGAGTTTTCATTAATTGAAAACGCAATGCTGCAAGGGATATATATCTGACTCTAGTCCATCACCTCCTATTATCACCATGTACAAAGTCGCCATGCAGAAAGGTTACCGCCATACTGTCTATCGGCTTGTCATCCGTCCAATCGTGAAAGTCGCAACGATGACGACCGCGAGCGTGGCGATCGCACCAGGCAGGAGCAGCTCGTTAGGCACACCAGGGACGACCTGCTCGGGCTGGGCATGCCTGTTGCGCTGGCGACGGCCGCGGCGAGGCGAGTAGTCCTCCTCGTCGTCGTACTCGTCCTCGCTGTCCTCGTCATCATACTTCTTTCTGCGCTCCCGCAGGAGTGAAGAAGCGGGAGGCGTGGGAACGACGACCGACGAGGGCTCGGGGGCTGGCGTGGGTGCCTGTGCGACGGGGGCCTTGTCGGGATCGTGCACAAACAGGTCCACCTTGTCACGTCGGTTCTGGCGCGCGAGCAGGATCGCCTCCAGCAGATCCTGGTCGGTCGTGATGGACACGGAGTCGCCCTCGTCGTCCAGATAACTCAGGGCGAATCCCGTGCCGGACAGCTTGCCGTCCTCCACGGTGGGCGCACCACCGATCGCATCCACCTCGGACCCGAGCTTGGAGAGGACGTTCACGACGAAGGTGTCCATGCCCTGCGCGGCGGTGACCTGCAGACGGTGGACGCGACCGCTGGGGGCCTTGAACTTGAAGGGGAACGGGACCTCGGCGGGCGGCAGCAGCTCGGGGCCGTGGTCCAGAGCACTGTGCGGAGGAGAGTCTACGCCGGCGTGCGAGGCCGAGTCACCGGGCGCGACGCTGTCCACGATACGCTCTCTAGGGATATCGGGGGACATGAGCGATCGGCTGCCTATTTGACTGTGGCCGTGGTGGTTACCGTCTCCAGAGACCATGGACTCGGTCTCGTGGTCGAGCGACAGCCAGAACTTGTTCCAGGCCGGACCTTCGCTGTCGGTGGTGGACATGCCGTTGATCTGTTCCAGGGTCGCATAGGTCAGCTTGAGCACGTCGACCATGCCCACAATCTCGCCGCCGTCGTTCATGACGGGAAGGTTGAGGTAGTGACCATCTGTGTAAGTTTTTGTTCCCCTTCTTGTCAGCGCACACATATACACACATATACATATATACACACACGAAATGCAGCTGGGACCAACATACCGTGCATCTTTCGGAGGGCAGCCTGGATGCTCATGTCGATGGGAGCAAAGTCGGGATGAGGGGTCATGACCCGAACGACACTGCAGGTTGCTGGATCCAGGCCTGGGGCGATGACGCGGAGGACGACGTCCTTGCTCGTGAAGATGCCGGTGATGGAGCCATTGTCCTGGACCAGGAGGGCCGTGGTGTGGTTCTCCTTCATGAGGTAGGCGGCCTCCTTGACCGAGGTCCGGACGCTGACGGTGACGGGGGGCTCGCCGTTCAGGACGGACTCGAGGGTCGGGCCAGACATCTTGACGCGCAGGGCCTCGACGTACGAGATGATCTGTTGGGGCTGGCTGGCGCCCAGCTCGGACTGCACGCCCTCGAGCGCGTCGTACAGCTTCCTCGAGGACGAGTAGGCCCTCTCCAGCTTCTCCATGGCGTCGTAGAAGCACTTTGTGATGTCGAGGATACCCGAGATGTCCTGGTTCTCGTCCATGACGGGCAGGTGGCGGAAGCCCTTGCGCACCATGAGGTCGAGCGCATCGGTGGCGCTGGTGTCGGTGCGGGCGCACAGGGGGTTCTTGGTCATGATCTCGGCGATGGTGACGTGGGCCGACTTGAGCCCCTGGCCGACGACGCGAAAGGCCAGGTCCTTGGCCGTGAAGATACCGGCGATCCTGTCGTCATCGTCCGTGACCAGCACACAGTCCTCCCTCTTGGCGGCCATCAGCTGTGCGGCCTCGGCGACGGTGGTCTGGGGCTTGATCTGCAGGGCCTGGCTGGGCTTGAGGGCGAGGACGGTGCCGGGAGGGGCCTTGCGGGTGTGTCGAGCCCGGCCGGTGAGGTGCTTCTTCTTGGAGAGATCGCTCTCCATCTTGCGACGGATGGCCTGGAACGGTGGTGGTAACAGCAAATTGTCAGTCAGTCAGTCATCCTCCGGCCGAGACATCATGGTGCGGGGTTTGCGCGAGAGGCATCCAAAACAGGACGGTGGACTTTCTGGGGCGGAGGGGGCTCACCTCATCTCTCTTTGACTGCTTCTGTCGGCTGGCGCTGACGGTGGAAGAGCCGCCTACTTCGCTATTAGTAGCGTGGCTCTCTCTGGGCGTCTCAAGCGCAGGAACAGGCCGGGGAATGGCAGAAGACGCAGGCGCTTGAGAGTGATTAAAGGTAGGAATGCGACCGCGATCGGGCCCGCGGTTCGACGTGGGCGTACCTCGAATGGTAGACATCTTTTTGGTAGAGAGAAGAGATCCTGCTCGACCAGAGCGCAGAGAAGAGAGAACAAGACTCGAAGATGGGGTGGGAGGACGAAGAGGAGGGCGACGACGACGACGAGGAGGAGGTCAGGGGGGGGGGGGACAGAGAGCTGATAGCCGCGCGTTGCCGTGTTGACCAGAAGACCAAAGAGGCTTGTTGTCGTCGCTCGAACCGATAAGAGCTGGGCTGGTTGAACCACTCGCTCCAGGAACTGCTGCTGCTGCTCGTACTCGGAAGGGATAGCAAGACGCCACCAGCAGAGAGAGAGAGAGAGAGAGAGAGAAAGAGAGGTCGAGCGTGGTGGAGTGATCAAGTGATGCTGGTCAAAGTTTCCGTCAGTCGGTCGGGAAGGAGGGAAAGTTGACGCCGACTTTTTTTCTTGTTATTGTTAGTTAGCAGCTCATGACTGGCCTTGGTTGCTCTGTCGATTGGGCCACAGGCCGCTGTAAACACGCGCTAACCGCCCCCAAATCCCGCCTGACCAGGGGGCCTACCACGCCTACCACGCCCACCTACCGCCTGTCCTCCTTTACCTAAGCCATCTCCACTCTATCCAACCTCGCACCTCTTGGACAGCAAAGATTGATGGTCTTTTCTCTCTCGCTCTCTCGCTCTCTCATGGAAACATCCTTGGTAGGGGAACTCATCAGACGACTGAATTTGTTTCTCATTAAACCTTAGTTGTTGCCCAGTAATCGATCAGCCGTCATCCACGAGTCCGTTGACCTACAGTATGACGTGGAATCACTTCAATGTTTACGAAGAGAAAATTCTTGAACAAGTAGAGTGTAAAGTATATCCTTGAGGTCTTTATTCCTTTCTAACCTGGCATATATGTCTCGTTGGCCCGTTATAGATAGAATGAAATTCCTTCCTCGAAACCAGGACACATCCGTCAGGGAACCGAGATCATCATGCACACGCGCCGACCTCCAGAAATGACTGGATCATACCTTACCAATGTCCATAATACTCGTACCAGTGGACCTCGAAAGCATCGCTTCAATGCTCGCCAATTGAGAATGTTCATGAAGAATACTCAAATATGTGAATCCTTTGGCATAGCTACGTCTATAAGAAGACAAGAAACGAGTGGCAAACTCTTTTCTCCTCGATCATGGTCGACAGGCTTATAAATTGAACCAGTCCTCAAGTAATCAAAATGAATGCATTATAAACAGAAAGCTTACCTTTTAAATTCCTTATAAAGTACCCTTCCCTAGTTGACTCATTCAAGGCTTCTCTGCGCCCTGTCTCCCGTCTCAATCTCTCAGCTGCCCTGTTCCCCTACTCTTAAGATGGGATGCAATCTCGCCTCCCGGGCGCACGGTATTTGTATCTTAACCCCTGCGCCAAGAAGTACACATGCTCGGATCATCATCATCATCATTATCATCGCATAACCTTGTGCTGACGGTGTCATCCCGATGTCCCTCCCTCTGCTGACTGATACCATTATGCAAGGTCGGACTCCGACGTGGATTCTGTCCGATAGTGGGAGCTGACAGGCCGCTTGTCCGAAATCTAGTTACGCGCCGCTGCTCCAACAAAGGTACAGAGCATCAACAAAGTAGGATTTTGCATACTTGTGTGAATATCTCCTCAGACCGCTTTACAAGACGCCAAGCTCTGTAGCTTATGTTCCTGCATCCTGATCAGAGTAGTTTGACCGACGCAGGAGCCTCTTTTTTTCATGCCCCGGTACACTTACAAGGAGAAAGATGATGGGATCACTTCTCATAATTACCATACAAATAAATGAATGATGGAAGAATAAACAACGTGTCGTCCCAAGTAGACTCTATAGCTGCTTGTACTGATTTCTACTGTTCGTCACATATTCCACCTGTACATACACTCTTCCGATATGCGTTCTTTAACCTTGTCTTTGAGATGCATAGCATCGCTCGTCACTGCCATCTCTGTCTCTGCTCTAGCAGCCCCAACCGTCCCTGAGAGCGACTATCTCATCGTTGGCGGAGGACCCGCAGGATTCGTCGTGGCAGAATATCTCAGTCGCGATCCCAGCAAGAGTGTATTGCTCCTGGAAGCAGGCGCTGACGGGGACACGGATCCTGAGATTACCAGTGAGTCTTGGCCCTTTATCAAGCATCTAGAAAATGAGGCGTGAGTATTAGAGAAGAGAAAGAACAAAAGACATTGACGAATTATTCAAAAATCTAGCACCAGCAGAATTCTTTGCTACCGGCAATTATATGTGGCGCTATTCCTCACAGCCTGACGACGGGCTGGGAGGGCTGAGGGCGAATCTGTTCCAGGGCAAGGCTTTTGGCGGCGGAACTGCAGTCAACGCCATGCTGTACACGCGCGGGGCAGCATCGGTGTATGACGAATGGGCTGAAATCTCTGGCAACGAGGGTCTCGGATGGGACTCGATGCTTGAGGCTTTCAAAGCGACGACGCAGTGGCAAGTCGCGCCCGAGGCTAACTACAGCCAGCCCATCAATGTGTCCATGTTTGGCGATGGGCCGCTGGCCATCAGCCGGCAGCGCAAGCTTCTCACGTTTGACGAACCGTTCTCAAACGAGGTGCAGACGACATTCGGCCTCGACCAGATCGACTTTGTGTCTGGCGAGAGCATTGGCGTATCCCAAGGAATCGAGTCCATCCGCGTTTCCAATGAGACACGCTCCTATGCCTACAATACGTTTGGTTATCTTGCCAACACACGCAACAACTTCCACGCACAGCACAGCGCCTGGGTGTCCAAAATCGGCTTCAGCAACAAGACCGCGAACAGCGTGACCTACAATGACACCCTGACCAACACGACCCACGTTCTCAGGGCAAAAGAGATCATCCTCGCCGCCGGGGCCATTAACACGCCCCAGCTGCTGATGCTCTCGGGCGTCGGTCCAGCTCAGCGCCTCACCGAGCTTGAGATCCCCGTCGTCCAAGACATCGAGGAGGTCGGCCAAAACCTGCAAGACCACCACTACGCCACGGTAGAATACGAAGCCAAGGACTTTGTAGACACGTACTGGCAGTTGATCGAGAACGCCACGCGCGAGGCGGTCGAGGCACAGGAGTACGCCGCGAACGGCGACGGCCTGTTCGGCACCATCGTGGGCGACGTGCTGGCCATGACCCGCCTGCCCGACGAGGTGGCCAGCGACTACCAGAAGAGCCTGCCTGAAGACCGCCCCCATGTTGCCTTCACCTACTTTGCGGGGCCGTTCCTTGTCGGCGGTCCCGACGTGAGCCTGCTATCTGCCTTCGCCGCCGTGGTGCAGCCTGAGGTCTTTGGTTCCGTCGACCTGGCCTCGGCCGACTATCGTGATGCGCCGCTGATCTACGCCAACTACTGGGCTAGCGAGGGGGACAGGTCTGCCATCCTCTATGCGTACAGGAAGCTGCGGGACATGTTTCGCTCCCCGCAGCTGAGTGTCTACACGACACGCGAGGTCTTTCCCGGCGCCAACTACACGGACAGCGATGCTGATCTCTGGTCAGCCATCCAGCAAGGCTCGAGCAGCTGGCACCACCCGGTGGGCACTACGGCCATCGGAACTGTTCTCGACACAGACTGGCGTGTGAAGGGCCTGAAGGGCCTGCGGATTGTAGGGTCAAGTGCTGCGCCCACCATCACTACGTGCCCAACCCAGGGAATGGTGTATGCCATTGCTCTCCGTGCTGCCGTGGATATCGCCAAAGCTGATGGTTTGGAAATTTGAAATATTCATTGAAGCTTTATAATAGGAGTGGTCATGTGAAGAAGGAAAAGCGGAAACCGTAATTTTTGGGTTATAAACAGAATTATGCAACATCTTTTAACTATGGTCAAAAAGATTTTTTATCTCTCAACAGGTAAGGAACGAATAAATAGAAATAACTATAAAGCACAAACATCTACTCCTATTGAAGCTTGATGACTTTGTGGGTGATCGTTGTGTTTTATTCTTACACCGGGCTATACCGGGACAATCTACGGGTACCATCATCGTCCGCAGTCCCGTTGACGCATCTCATCACTTCTCTTCCTCCTTGATTGGCCAATGGAATAATTCTTACTTATTACTAAGATGTTCGCTCACCGGGATTGATCTGCGCGTGGGGGGGCTTATATATTCCCTGAAGTGCACCTCCCTGTGCACAACGTAAATCGCTGTTCAACCCCCCCCCCCCCAAAACTCGAACACCATCAAATCAGCATCAAGAGGAAGAATTCCCCACCATGCAGACAGATACAGTTGACACGGAAGCATTAGAGCCCGGAAGGAGCTCAATCGAGCCACAACCAACACCAGAAGCGCAACCTGCCCCTCTACACGAGAAGGATGCAGACGAGACGGACACAGGCGAGTCGAGGCTGGATTCTCCCCAATCAACCTCAGAGACCAGTACGGCCATCCATGGACCGCGCTTATGGCTCTTGATCACTGGCATGATGTTTGGCGTCTATCTCGTAGGCCTCGACACAACCATGCTTGCTACGGTATGAATTTCTTTTTTCTTCTTCTCATGAACCTACCCCTTCTTGGGACCCAATTCATCTTGAAGTTGGACCTGCCCGCTGTAATTCTCCCATATATCTGATCTAGGACCACTCTACTTAGGTCATACCAACTCTCACAGACTATTTTGGTACCATTAGCGATGTGTCCTGGTACGGGACCTCCTATGTCATCGTTGCGTATGCACACCACCTCGTAGATCCACCCCTTCCTTTTCTTAAAGAACAACAAGGCTAAACACCTTCAAATTTTAGATGTGTCTTCATTCCCTTGGTCGGTAGGATCTTTACATTATTTCGAGACAAATTTGTCTACCTCACGTTCATGGTCATCTTCTTAGTCGGCAGCGTCATCTGCGCCGTCTCCACGTCAAGCTCTGTCTTCATCCTTGGCCGGGCCGTCAATGGGCTTGGCTCGGCTGGCCTCATCACGGGCGCTCTGCTCGTCATCCGCGCGGCCTGTGAGCCCAGCATCCGGCCAGCTATCACCTCGGCCACGGTGGCGTTGATTCCGCTTGGATCTGCCACTGGGCCCCTGATCGCAGGCGCGTTGACCAGCCGCGTAGGTTGGCGATGGTGTAAGTGAGAACCCTTCTTTGGGGGGGGGGGGGGGAACAAAAAAAGTACGGTACTTTTAGCGGGTGGGGGCCACAGACAGGACCCGGGGGGGGGCGTAACGGCTTTGGCTTTTTTCTCTCATGAGGGGG
>JACWST010000057.1:0-37731 GCA_014850475.1 Cryphonectria naterciae | reverse complement strand
TGGTCCGGTGTGTTTGCCGCGGGGCCCGCTGGCGGGGGGGGCGTTGGCCGCGGGGAGGGGGGGGGGGATGTTAAAGGGGAAACGTGTTTGGGGGGGGGGGGGGGGGAACACAAAAAGTACTGTACTTTTATCTGGTGAGTGTCCCATAACTGACTCGGGGCGATGCTTATAGGCTTTTGGATCTTTCTTCCCATAGGAGGTTTTGGCATAGCAACCACTCTTCTCATACCAATCCCCGATCATATGCCCAAGCCAGCCTGGGATGAGGCCGTTCTCAGCATGCGCACCAAGCTGGACCCCGTAGGCTTCGTCCTATTCGCCGGCGCCGCGACGTCAGTCTTGCTCGCGGCTACCTGGGGCGGAACAACCTATGCTTGGTCCTCAGCAACCATCATCGGCCTGTTTTGTGGCTTCGCTGCGCTGAGTGTGGTCTTTGCCTTGTGGATTTTGCACGCAGGTGAAAATGCCTTGATTCCGCCTTCGACATTTCGGCGTCGGTCTGTGACGTTTGGAAGCGCTTTCATGTTCCTCCAGGGCGGCGCCACGCAGATGATCCCATATTACCTGCCGTATTGGTTTCAGGCTATCCAGGGGGACTCGGCGGTGTGGAGTGCCATTCACTTGTTGCCGTCCATTGTGTCGCAGATACTTGCGTTGATCACCTTCGGAACGCAGGGTATGTGTGAATCCTCCCCCTCCCCCCCTCTCTGCTGGTTTTGTCATTTGGTTATCTCTGGCATGCAATTAGCTGCTGACCTTGAACTTGACCGACAACCAGTGCGCAGGTTCCACTTCATTCCACCGTGGGGAATCGTCGGGAGTGTTCTCTGTTGCATCGGAGCTGGTCTCTTCACGACCTTCTCCGTCCACACATCGACTGGGCAATGGATTGGTTACCAAATAATCGCATCGGTAGGGAGAGGCATGGCATTTCAAGTGGTGAGTCCCTCGTGCAAAGACGCAGTGAAATTCGGGGGTGACATAATTGAATTCTGACTCTTGCTCAAGCCTATCGTTGCCATTCAAGAAACCGTACCCGCCAAAGAAAACGCAGCCGCAACATCCGTGGCCAATCTGTTCATGCAGTTTGGCACGGCCATTTCCATCTCCGCCAGTCAGGCCATCTTCGACAACCGTCTGCCGGATCTGCTCTCGCAGTATGCCCCGGATGTCGACGCCAGCGCTGTGCTGAATGCTGGGGCCACAGAGGTCCGTGATCTCGTGGCGCCGAGCCAGCTCCCGGGGTTTCTTCTGGCCTATAACGAGGCTCTGGTTGTCATGTTCTTCTTTCCTGTTGGGTGCTCGGCGCTTGCAACTCTGGTTGGACTCGGCCTGCCGTGGACTCAGATTTAAAAGTGAGGTGGCAAGTTGCCTTTATAGTATGTCAAAGTTGGAGACTTGAGGCTGTTAGAAGTGTATGTTTCTGGTACAAAAATAGACTCTATCATCAAGCTACATCGATGTGCTGCAATCTTTGCAAATGCACGCAATAAATACTAACCTATGAAGCGCAAGGGAAAGTTCCTGACTTTCATACAACTTCAAGAACCGAGCCCAACTGATTTCCTCACCTTGTACGCATAAGTAGTACTTAGTGTTCTAGGTAAATTGTCATCTCTAATTGATTATCCGCGAGTCTCGTTCTCTTTGACAGTACGACACCATAATACGCAATGACCGGTCATAGGACCTACAGTTATATATTTTCAAGTGTTTTCTGTCCGACTATTCATTCTTGAGGGAAATTATCTCCTGTCTCATTCTTAACCTCGTATCCCAGATCCTAAGAAGATGACAGAATCTTCAGAACCCAGGCTTGTCTGCGTCTGGGATTTTGCCCCATGGCTGGTCGAAACCCGGAAACACAATCCACTTCAGGTCTTGGTGCAACCCCAGAGTCGAGTCATACGCCATGCGCGACAGATTTAGCCACATATCGCCCTTGACGGGGAAAGCATCCGCCCAGACCCCTTGCTCGAATGGTCTGGCCACCTGCTCTCCATTCTTCAGCGCCCGCAGGAACTTGACCACATGACCGTCATCATAGTCACTATTGGCGCGACGGAACAGCTCCTCCCAGCTCCAGCCCGCACTGGCGGTGGGCTGATAGTTCTTGATGTACTCGACATGCAGCTCGGGCGCACCACAGGTGGCATACCAGACCAGATCCAGCCTGGCCTTCCACTCGACCAGCCGCACTTTGTCCTCGACGCGGATCCAGTCCTGCCGCGCCAGGACGGTCAGGAAGATGGAGCTCGTCACGTTGTGCATGTAGAAGAAGTCAATCTTGCGCGCCTTGCCGTGGCGCTGCGCCGCGCCCGAGAAATACGCGCAGCAGCTGATCATCTCGGCGGTGCGGCGCTCGAGGGTCGCCGGGGTGACGCGGAACTGCGCGGCCAGCGCGGCGATTTCTTTCTCGGCGCGTTTGAGCACGCCGTTCTTCATCTTGAACTGCATGTCCTCCCAGTGCGCCGAGTTCCGGATCGTCTCGTTGGCGCGGGCCTCGTGGAAGAGTTCCACCAGGGGGCGGTCGTGGGCCGTGGGGTCGCTGCTGCTTTTGGCAGCCTCCCTCTCGGCGTTGGCGAAGAAGATGTTGATGTCGAAGCTGGCGTCTGTTGCGGCCTGGGCGAGGGCCTCGGCCAGGATGCTGGGCTGCTCGAACTCGACGGCGAGACCCCAGTGGATGATGGGATGAAAAGCCCCGTCGAACATGCGGGCAAGAATGGCTTCTGCAGTCTTTGTGCGGCTGAAGCAGTACTCCTGAATCACTTCTTTGACTGAAAAGTATTTCTCCGTGTTAATAACCATCATTTGTAAAGGAAGAAGGGAAAAGGAAAAAGAGGGGTACAGAAGTAATGTACGCACATCCTTTCGCATCAATCTCGCGCTCAAAGAAGACCAGATAGTTGGCATAGTGTTTGACATCGCTGAGGTATTTCTGAAACCCGTCCTCGGTCGCCAGCTCGGCAATCACATTCTCATCCGTCGGCGGCGGTGGGCGTTGGCCCAGCTCGACGTTGGAGCGGAACCCCAGCTCTAGCGCAGAGGTATCTGCGCCCAGGGCCAGCCTTGTGAGCACATTGTGTGCCGCGTGGTTGTGTCCGGCAAAATCACGCCAGAACATATGATGCTCGTCATGATTCTTTTGTAGCAGCTGGTTGGCCGCCTCGATGGCTTCTCGCGGCAGGGCCTGGATGCCTGGAACGAGACCTAGGTGCTCTGCGTGTATGTTCACCTTTGAGGAGGCTGAGACAGCTTCTGTGTCAGGCTTGGGGGTAATAGTGTTGGCAATAGTTTGTGTAGACATTGTGGACAGTAAATTGTTTCAGTGGAGAAGAGACAGGAATGAAGAGATTATTGGTAGTGTCTTGTAAGACTTGGAAAATATAGGATCAAAGGCTTCGAGAGTATACATTTATTGATGGACGACCTTGGTTTTGCTTCTCATCTATAAGGCGAGAGCCCCCAGTCAATGTTGTGCCCACGTACTGTGTTATCTTATGTCGTATGACTTCTGTTCTAGTCCGGCAAGATTCGGACTCATTTGTCCTCCGCACCATGTCCAATGTCCGATCATGTCAATCGCATGGTAAGATGATTCGGCCGTCTTCGTGACACCGTACTCTGTGGATGTGGAAAAGTGTGTGGTCCGAGCCTCCCGAATTTACGCACAAGACAACCTTCATTTGTGAGGTTGTAAAGAGCACACCAGACATGGACCCCCAAAGTCTACATACAAGACCTTTTCGCATTATTACGTGCTATACTGATGTATCTAGACCCAATGGCCCGTTGCACCATCGTCGGATGTTCGAGAGAAACTCGGATTTGAGGGCGATCATCACGCCACCGGACAGCGCACTTGATATTTCTTTAAGTCTGTCGGTGTCTGAATAACTTGGTAACGACGATCTCATTTTTTGTATAGTAAGCATATAGTCATTCACTTGATAAATAGTCATCGCAGCCCGATTATATGCTGAGGCATCGGAGTCCGAAAAAACACTTCTTACTATTGTCATTACGATCAAATCGAAGTCCAAGACAGCAGTAGTCTTACATAACCGCGAGGCTAGGCTTGGGGCCTGAAAAGATGACCAATGCCGGTAGCCTTGATCAGACGAAAGCCGTTCGGGCTCCGGTATTCAGTGCTCCTGCTGTAGAAACTAGCCATGATCCAAGTTATTGAAAGGTGTGGGGATTTTTCTCCCATAGTTGTGTGGCGAACAAGGCCTCCGCAGCTTTAATAGAGGAAATCAGCGGAACGAGAGAAAAAATGAACTATCGTCTATCCTTGCGACTATCATCATTCCACCGTCTTCACGCACAATGTCTGGCCCCGTGGACCCGAAGCGCAGGGGTGGATACAAGCAGATCAACAAAGCTCTGAACATCTGTGCCTTTGAGGATTACCTGGAAGGCCAGCTCTCAGTCCTACCAGAGATAGCAGATGTCGAACAGATCAGCCCTCGTGTACTGCGTGTACTCGGCCAGAATGCTGGCAAGGTGAGGACCTTTTGCCGTTGCTTCCCCCTCATATTTCGGGTCTTGAGAATAGTAGATAGACGTGTTTGGATCATTCCTAACGCGTGAGCAGTTTACCCTCCAGGGGACAAATACGTACATCGTAGGGACAGGAGACCAGAGGCTCCTCATCGACACAGGCCAGGGCATACCAGAATGGGCAAGGTTGATCTCCTCCACCCTCGCATCCTCAGGAATCTCTCTCTCCGCCGTCCTACTCACACATTGGCACGGAGACCACACGGGCGGCGTCCCTGATCTCCTTCGAATGTATCCTCACCTGTCCGATGCCATTTACAAGCACACACCCAGCCGTTCCCAGCAGCCCATCACCGACGGCCAGGTCTTCCAGGTCCAAGGCGCCACAGTCCGCGCCGTGCACGCGCCAGGCCACTCGAACGACCACATGTGCTTTGTCCTAGACGAGGAGAATGCCATGTTCACGGGGGACAACGTGCTCGGGCACGGCACCGCGGCTGTGGAGCACCTGAGCACCTGGATGGAGTCACTGCGCGTGATGAAGAAGCATGCTTGTGCGGTGGGCTATCCGGCGCATGGCATGGTGGTCCAGGACCTGGCGGGCAAGATTGAGTGGGAGCTGGCTTCCAAGATCAAGAGGGAGACGCGCATCTTGCAGACGCTGGCTAAACTGAAGCTTCAGACGGGCAGTGGTAGGGGGAAGGCCAGCGTGACGGTGCAACAGCTTGTGAGTGCGATGCATGGAGAGAACCTTGATGCGCAGGTCAGGAGCATGGCAGTGGAACCGTTCACGGAAGAGGTCCTGAAGAAGCTCTCGCAGGATGGCAAGGTAGCCTTTGAGGTCAGAGGTGGACAGAAGAGATGGTATGGTATACAGCCTATGGAGATTTGTGTTTAGCGTCTGGAAGTTATTTTGCTCTGATGCTATCCACGTCAGTTTGTAGAATTATTACTTCCAGATTGATATTAAAAGAATTCAAGGTTTGAGGTGAAAAGTCATAGCTAGCGAAGATATGCAGACTTGTTTTTAGTTAATTATGTTTAATTATTTTTATTTCAAGTTCATAATTATTTACTTGAAACAATGATCGTTTATTGTTAAACCCACCCACCCCTCCCCCCAGAAGAAAAAGAAAGAGAGAGAAAAAGAAGCCTCCTTTTTAAACCAGTCGATCCTATGTTTGGTTATGATGACAGACGGGCACGTAAATGGACTTTGACCAATATTTCCGCACTTAACAAGTTTCGAAATTACTCGGTACTTATTATTTTCCGAGGTATAATTTTCTTCTTACGCAGGCATTGTGTCCATAGCCCTGTCTTTTCAAATGAGATGCCTTAGTTATTAACACTTGGTTAACTAGGGCATCGCAACTCCGCCAATGACCTCTTCGCATGATTTGATATAAAAGCCCGAGCATACTATGACTTTGTATAGGATGCCCCAGGTCAATTCATACGTGCCGCAACCTCTCCATAATCTCAGCCGACAGCCCACGAAGACGCCTCCGGAGGTCGACCTCGAGCTGCTCGAACAGAGCAAATGAGAAGGTGGTTGCAGTATTACCAGTACCATGATAAGCCCCTCCGGCTCTTTGGCCTGAGTTGTTGATATCATCCGCAGCACCACCGCCTCCGCCGTCTGACCTGCGCCTCAACACCGCCAGATTCTGTGACAGGGTCTTCACGATGCCCTGCAGCCGGGAGAGCTCGCTCAGGACTAGCTGGGAGGCCATACGATCCCGATAATATTCCTGATGGTCGATCAGATGATGCTCAGAGATGCCTACTGGGGAAGGCGTGCCACGTCCCGAAGCCACAGTGCTGTGGATAAGGCGGCTGGTAGGTGAAGACACTGCTGGGCTAGAGTCCTTCGGACACGTCTGGTTCTTTAGTATCTCGTTTTTCCCGCTGGCCGCGGCCGCGTACCAGGTCAGGGTCTTGAAGAGAGTTAATGTAACGAGGACCAGTAGGTGGCTGTCCTGGGAACACGAACACTGGAGGATGTCAGTCACCGCGTTGAGGACCGTTTTGTTGTGGGCGATGATGGACTCGGCCGAGAACAAGTGGCCGTGGCTGTGGTCGTCGAACTTGGGACCATCATAGTGCTTCTCTGCACGTTCGATGGGCTGCTGTTGCGCATGAGAGAGCCTCTGGATGATCGAGAGCAGGCGCTGGAGGCACGAGCCCGACGAGCAGTCTTCTCCTCCTCCCGCCAGGGCTTGCGGCATGTCTGTCTCTGACAGCAACGTGGCATTACAGCTGTCGTGAGGAGTCCGCATCTCGCCGTCGGATTGCAGCTGGGATGTGGTATCAAAGATGCTTCCATTGCTCATCACCAATGTCGTCCCGCTGTCGGACCCAAGGCTGTCCAGCCCAGCAGCATCGATGGTGGTGGGGTGAGAATTTATAAAGGTGTCGAGGGCGTCCTGGTCTACCAGATCGAACCCAGCGGGATTGAGGTCCATGCTCGAGCCAGCAAACATGTCCAGCTGCATAGGAAAGCTGAACATGTCGTCGAGTCCGGAGAATAAGCTGCTCGGCGCCGTCAGATGGTGTGGTGGTTGTTCCAGAAACATGTTCGGGATGACATCCTGTCGACTAGGTGAAAGTGTGGCTTGGTGGTTGTTCTGGGAGGAGGAGGTGGTGCTGGCGGTGGGCGACACGACAATGACGCCTCCTGGCGATGATGGTGGTACGTCTCCGAGCCCTGGGGCCGCCACAGGCCAGTGGTGGTGGTGGTCTCTTGCAGAAGTCGTAGAGGACATGGAGGAGGAAGATGGTCCTTCTCCCGCTATTGTGCTGCTGCTGGTCGACATGGAGTGCGTACGGCCGGCTCGTCGGCTGACTAGGTACTCGCACGAGCGGCCTCGTTTAGCGCACCGCGCACATGTTGGCTTCTCTTTGCTGCATTTCAGTTTGGCTGTGGCGCAGCTGCGACAGCTGTCCCGTAGTTTGGGTAGCCCTGGCGTTCTCCGTGATGATGCTGAAGAAGAAGAAGATGATGATGAAGGAATTGTGATATTTGGTGACTTGGGACTCGGGGAGGGCATGGCTTCGACAGTATTTTCTTATTGAGGGCCCGACCTGCGACCACATTACACAGTGGCTTGAAGGATGATGGATGGATGATAATGCTCTTGTAACGGAAAATAATTTTAGGCAGCCCTCTAAGCCCTGAATAAAAGGGCAATATTGTCATCTTCCTTCAAGGGGCTGGGTGGGCAAGGTCGTAATAAATGCAGTAGTAACTAGTGATGAAGGCGAGCAACGTTTACTTAAGTCCTTACTCTACTTGGCCATTTCTCATACTCATGGATCGGTCCGCTTATAGGTCAGTTCGGACATTTCCCGTATAAGGAGCCTCAGAGATAACATTGATGACGTCCTTGTACAGAACAATATAATGGACGGTTGGGAGGAGGTGGTGCTTACGAAGGGGCAGGTGGAAAAGCATAATAATTATTCGTTCAAGCATAATCTGCCCCTGCCCCGTAGTAGACATTTCTGCAGTACAAGCAAGGTTCGAGGCTCACCGTGGTTGCTTGGCACGAGCAAGGACTTTGGATATCAAATCCCATCATTTTACAAAGTCCCACCCATATGATCTGTCATCCGGCTTGACGTGGCTTGTTGCCTGTCAGACTTTCCACATGTTTCAGATCGCCAGAGTAATACTTAGTAATGGAACGAAGAGAAACAGTCGAATGTTCTGTTTATTATTACCATATGACGTTGCTAATCCATTTGACGGTCTACCTGGTTATACTGATACCTTATTCCCACGGCGACAGTGGCACTATTGCTCACCTGCAACTTCTTCACCACGGTTAGCCTTCCCACGTCATCTCCTATCCGCTGGATCTCTCCCACCAGCTCTGCAACGTCGACGACACCCAGAGACCCCGTCAGCTGTATCCGCAGCAGATCCCGCACGCGGGCGAGCGAGTCGACATCTGCGGTGGGCGCCGATGAAGACGACGACGAGGAGGTAGGCTGAGGGATGCGGCGAAGCGCCAGAACGAACAAGGCAGCCGGGTGTTCACGAAGGATTGAGAGGTGCGCCCGTAGTTCTGACATGATATACGCCATATCCGCTACTCCCGGTGCACCTCCTGCATGCGCTTTTCGAGATGGTAGCCGCAGCAGATAGACATCTGCATCCTTGATTGGCTGTTCACCACCAGACGCTTGCCTCTGGTGGATGATGATACGACCCGCTGTTGTTGCGTCCCCAGCAGCACCAGTAGAAGAAGTAGTCGTATTAACGGCGGCAGCGGCTGAACCGGGAGCGGATGGAGGCGGGCTCCATGTGGTTATTGTCGTCGTCTCAGTAAGCTGTACTACAAAGTGTAACGTGGGGAACAGTCCCGCCAGTGCCTGTGCCGCACTTGTGCTGTGAGCACCAACCTAATTATTACCCAAAGCAGGTTCTCGCGATGTCAGTATTTTATCATCCTCGGAACCTTGTGTGGTGAGAACGCACAGGGATTACGATCCACTTCTGCAACGGTGAAGGGTGTGTATGGTGGCGGCTTTTATTTGTGATGAGAGAGAGAGAGAGAAGTAGGAAGAAAGAGGAGGATGACCAACTCACATCGACGATGCGCACCTTGCCCTGGCTAGGCCAGTCGAGCCGTGCAAGGACTTGGGTCATGTTCTCATCCGTGTCGCCAATACACCGAAGGAATGCAGGCCACTGCCTCTGCAGTTTCGGACGAGTGGCACAGGCCTCCTCGAACGTCTGCTCGGTGTCAAAGGCGAGGCCGAATGCCGTCGTCGTCCGCATCCCGGAGGAGGAGGATGACGATAATGATGATGGCCTGGTAGATTCGAGCTCAGTAGAGGGCCACCAGCCCGCATCCGCCTGTTGTCCCCGAAGCCTGGATGCCCTAGCCATCTGCAGGGACGCAGGGGCGGCGGTCTCACCCAGGAACATGATGGCATCCAGGTAGAAGAGCTGAGTCACAAACGGGGACGAGAGAGCCGTGTGGCCGATGTGGCCCGCCTGCGGCTCTTGCAAGAAGCCTGCGGATGCCGTCATGCGCACAACGCTCGTCATCTCGGCCTCATCGACACCGACTAGATCCGCCACATCCTTAACGGGCACGCTGCCGGTCAGCGGGATGCATGCCAAGATCTGGAAATCCCCCAGCCACTTCAAACAGGAGAGGAGCTGGCTCTAGTTTAAAAGGAATGCCGCAGTTTATGTCCTTGTCAGCCAATCAGATAATAGATAGGCAGTGTGATTATCATTACCCAACATGACGGGGGTGAGACGTGGCTTGGCATACTTGGTAGGAGAGCCGTTGAAGGAGGGCCTCGGAATCCGTGAGCAGGGCCTGTAGACGATCGATACTATGCAAGACTATACGTCTTGCAGTATGAACTTCCAACGAGGCAGAGGAGGGGATAGGCAGATCGGATATCGAAATGTCGGGATTGTAGTTGCCACTGTGGAAGTAGTCAGACAATGTTTTTATGGCTGTGTCGAGCCTACTACTGCAGGCGTCGAATTGCTCCAGACTTTCCATGACGAGCGAGCGGTCGTATTCGCTGGTTGTTTGCTGCTTGTGAAAAGAGAGCTTGGGGGGGGGGGGCGCAACGCTGGAGTATCGACAAAAAAAGTGGCTATGGGACCAGACAAATCAGCACTAAAGGGGGGAAAGAAAGGCCGATATTTATCATTGATGGCGATTAAGATGAGATACATGATTATAGTACTATTGACTTCGGAAACCGCTTTTTCTCTATATTTTAAGAACTACTATACCTATTACGTTTCCTATCAATGCCAAGGGGAAAAAAAAAAAAGGTCTCACGGAATTAATCTGGGACTATACCGGTCGTGGGACCGCGGACGGGCTCAAGATATGAATTTATTATTGACGATATTATACCGAGTAAAGAAAATGTAGTTAAATTTGGGTAGCTTGCTGTATGTCCTTCTTCCCCCCTCCCTCCTTCTCTATCCCTCTTCTTGTTCCCTCCCTTAACAGTTACTTGCTTACTTACATCCGGGTGTACTTTTTTCAATCGCCGATCATACCTGCGGCTGACATTGGTGCGTTGCACAACGTCTGTCTCGTCCAACAAATGAACGGAGAGACTCGGTCTCTGCCGTCCCTTAAGACCGCTTTGTTATCAAGTACAAATCGAACCTGCCGACGCTCACCCTTTGACACCTTTGCAGACTTGCCTTCACTTCTGACCTGACATACAAGCTCAGCCACCTTCTCTTCATTCCAAGAAACCTTAAACCTCGCATACATCCATCGTCCTCCACAATGGCGTCTGACAAGAGAATTGTGCTTATCACAGGTCAGCCGCCACAGAATCCGCCGCCGAGTAATTTACCCTGGCACATCCCAATTCGGAAGCTAACCAGAGTTCATCTCGCCTTCTCTCAACAGGAGCCAACAGCGGCATCGGGCTGGAGACTGTAGTCAGCCTGTCTCAGGCATCGCCAGACTACCACATTATTCTCTGCGCACGCAGCCTGGACAAGGGAAACAAGGCGCTGCAGGAGGTGAAGGCCTCCCATGGCGACTCCCTGAAGAGCCCGATCTCGGTGCTGCAGCTCGACGTCACGGACGCCCAGTCCATCGAGGGCGCGAAGCAGCATGTCGAGAAGGACTTTGGCCGCCTGGACGTGCTGGTCAACAACGCCGGTGTCCTTATCATCCCCAGCCAGCAGCCCATGCCCAAGATCGAGCTCCTGCGGACGACCTTCGAGACCAACGTTTTCGGCCCCTGGCTCCTGACCGACGCCCTCGAGCCTCTCCTCCAGAAATCAACTTCCCCCCTGGTCATCAACGTCTCCTCCGACCAGGGCTCCATCACGAGAAAGTTGGAGCCCAACAACCCTGGCGCTGCCATTCCCGGCGAGCACTACCGTGCCAGCAAGTCTGCCCTCAACATGATGGCCGCGTGTCAGAGGTACTCGTACAAGGAGTGGGGCTGCAAGGTCTGTGCCTTCAACCCTGGCTTCTGTGTAACCAACCTCGTAAGTAGCACTTTTGACATGCTGCCTCTCACACCACTCCCCGGAACTCTCGGCACTGAAGCATGTCTCAGATCGACTTTGCTGACAGTGATATTTCCCGCGCAGACCGGAGAAAAAGGCCGGCAGATGCGGATCGAGCATGGCGCCAGGCCTGCCAGAGATGCTGCTGATGCACTAGTGGATGTCATTGCGGGAAAGAGAGACGCTGATCTTGAGAAGAACGGGATGGTGGACTTGGATGGCGGAATTCTCCCTTGGTGATGTTGATCACGGCAACATTCACAGTCTTTTTTACGAGGTCACTCAGACGCCTCCTTTGATTTGCTTTAACTAAAATTTAAGCCCTTGGACCTTACCCAAATCATTCACTTTTGAAGAAGAAAAATGATAGAAACAAAACGCGGCTCGTCTCTTGCAGAAGGATACAGTCTGATTCATAATATGATGTCTGACCTCTGCTGAGTGATATACGAAATGAGACCGCGTAGTAGAGCAGAGGAAAACAAAAGGACGCGCAAGCGGTGACGACAGCATGGCGAGAATCCTTATGCTTGAGTTGGCGATCACCTGAGGCAGAATTGTGTGACCAAGGCAAGCTCCCAAGGGTGACCATTTTTCCTGCTGAGAAGAGTGAGGGCAGTGTGAGTGTTTGGATTGGTCCGAGGTATTACGAGCAACGACAGAAATGCTACAGTAGTTACTTACATGGCAAAGACATTCTTATTCAGAGCGTCAGCTTAGATATCAACTCGTGAGTCACACATAAACTGAGGGTATATCGTTTAACACTTTTGAATTCTTTTAAGATCACGAACTATAAACTATGATGGGAAGGAAAAACCCCACTATTTTCGTAATAAGGTAATCATTACTTTCCCACGGCGCTCCTTTTATTGACTCTCGCATAGAGTTGCGGAACCTTGATGAACCACTTGTTCTTCACAGGGATATAATCGCGATTCTCCAAGTCACCGTGCTCATCTCGGAAAGACAAATCGAAATCCCGTACAAGCACTGGAATGAGTTTGTTGATCTCCAGTAGCGAGATGTTTTTGCCAATGCATGTCCTGGATCCTGATTTTGGAGTTCGCTACGTTAGCACGTGGAACGCCGTTTTATTGTATTGGCCAGCACTACGACGAGGGCCAAATGAATATCCGAGGCTTACCTAAACCAAAGTGCACCATGCTCTGCTCCATCTTGGCCAGACTCTCGCTTGAGGCCTCAAGCCAGCGTTCAGGTCTGAAGTCATCGGCGTCTGCACCAAACACCTCTTTGTTATGGTGAGGCACCCATGGGTTGACCCCGATATTGACCTTGAGGCAAGAGTCAGTCGTGCGCACATCCAAATCCGAGAGGAGGATAATGACAGTTGAGCAGGTCACTTACTCGTTCTGGGAAAAATTGTCCACATACGACTGCGCCCCCTTTGGGCACCTCACGCCACAGTGGGAGTCCAACCCCAGGCTGAACACGCACTGCTTCTTTGATAACTGCCTGCATGTACGACAGTTTCTGGGCGTCTTGGAAAGTAGGTCGCTCAGAGAGGCCACTTTCAGAAATTTCTTCCCGAAGGCGTCCGAGGATGCGAACGTCGCGGTACACGTAGTAGACAATCGAGGTCAATGCGATGGCGGTGGTGTCACTCCCAGCACCGATATTGGCACCAGCATTAGCGAATACGTCCCAGTCTGTCATTCCTCTTTTGCCCTCTTTGTGCTGGGCGTCTAGAAACTTGCGCACCATGTACGCTGGACCATCTGTTGGTATATCCTGTGTCTCCTGGCGCGCCGCGGTGATCTTTTCCGAGGCGAAACGCATAAAGAACTGAATCTTGGGTCCTGCGACGAGGCTGGCCAACATTTTCACGTAAGGCGTTGTCCAGGGATAGAGACTGGCATACGTGAGCATCATGTGGTCGTGATTCAGATTTTCAATCATGTTCTCCACGTCACTGCCCTTGTCAAGGAAGCCCATCCTCTGCCCGAACTGTTTCCTCCAACTGTCAGCTTGCCATTGCGCAGTCACCGAGACTTGGGCTCGGAAAGTGGCTCACTGTGATCATGGAGATGGCATCGAAAGCAAAATACTGTAGCCATGCTCCCACATTGATACTCGTAGCGCCTTCTTCAAGTTGGGCAACAAGTAGCTCAATGCAATGGTCCACATATGGCTCATACGAAACCATAGAGGTCATGGAGTACATAGAGGCCACTTTTCGGCGCATCTCAGAATGCTGAGCTGGGTTTCTCAAGGCGAATAGGTTATTGAGATCTGGATCTGCCCCGACCTTCCATGCGTCGTAGAAATTTCCTTTCAACCATGCATTTCCAAGGCCGTATACGACCTTGTGGGCTTCTGGATCATCAATCGTAAAGTAGCCTGGCATGACTTGGACAATTTTTCCTGTATAAAAGTCAACATGTTAATTACGCGCTGATTACAGAGAAACACTTCATAGTTCTGCAGGGTTATGTACTCGCCTTTCCTTCTATGCAGCTCAATATTTGCCCAGTGAAGATCGTTGTGATGGATGTGCCAAGCGTACCACAGTTTTGTGTATCTGGCCAAGAATGGAGCCGGTATTCTCAGACTCCATGATGACTTGATGAGAATGCAACTGATGGTAGCCGCGAAAATGATGGCGCCCAAAGCCAAGGGCAAGTTTGAGCCCCAAAGTACGGTGGTGTCCATGGCTGGTGTCTTTGTGCAGAAGCTCGTGGTCCAGGCGACGAAAACACACAAAAGAAAGGCGTTGGAAGATTTAATGCGTAATGCAGGCAAATGTGAACGGGTTGGCGTCAGAGGTAACCTCAATCGTACGGCAGGACAGGGCACCAAAGTACGACGAAAGTCCGGTTCTCGTGGCCCCAAACGAATCATTCCCCCGGAGATTGACGGACAAATCCGGTTCCTAAACTGCGGCGATAAGAGATTCGACACACCGTGAAGGAATTGCCACAAGGTTGCTCTCCGCATCTCAAGACTACAGATGGAAATTATCGGTCTCCGGTAATACGTGCACCAAGTCGCCGCTCCCGTAAGCCGCGACCCATCAACCGAATGATCGGATATCACCTAATGCAACAGAAAGCAAGGCGTTAATGGGGTCAATAGGACCTCGGCAGTCGGAAAGAGTGTCGAACATCACTATCATTGTTCATGACCGATATACCAAATCGGATTTTCAGGGAAATGAAGTATCAGGTGAGTTCTGTTTTGTGCAATTTGAGGCCCGTTTGTCCACTATCATATGATTGCGAAGTCCTGCCTTCACATTAATTACGTGGACAATTGGTTGTCCTCGAACTCACTTAATCATAGTCATCAACATAATCCAATGCCTAGGATGAACGATCGTCCAGAAGTTCCAATCATGAACGCCTACGCTGTTCTAGGGGCCACCGGCAATTGTGGCAAAGGCCTCGTGCAAAATCTACTGCAATCACCTTCTAACACTATCCATGCCTACTGCCGCAACAGAACCAAGCTATACAATGTCCTACCCGAGGTCATCGATAGCAAACAAGTCAAAGTCTTCGACGGCAGCGTCCACGATGTCTCGCTGATAGCCGACTGCATCCGAGGAACCCAGGCCGTCTTTCTCGTCGTCACCTGCAACGACAACCTTCCAGGATGCACCCTCGCACAGGACACCGCACGCGTTGTGGTCGAGGCACTCCGCCGTCTCCGTGCCGAAGAGGGCAGCGCCAACTTTAAGGTGCCCAAGCTCGTCCTGCTGAGCTCGGCCACCATCGACGACCATCTCGCCCATGACATGCCGTGGTGGTTCCGCCCCGTCATGCTGAAGGCAGCGTCTTTCGTCTACGACGACCTCCGAGTCGCCGAGACCTTTTTGCGCCAGCAGAGCGACTGGCTCCAAACTATCTTCATCAAACCGGGCGGTCTCGCGGTGGACGTCGCCCAGGGGCACGAGTTGACATTTGACGACGAGGAGAGCTTTATCAGCTACTTGGACCTGTCCGCCGGCATGATCGAGGCTGTTCGCGATGAAAGCGGGAAGTATGTCGGGAGGAATGTCGGTGTGGTTCATAAAGTTCGGGGCACCAGTGCAAAGTTTCCCAAGGGAACGCCGATGGTTATTGTGACGGGCTTGTTGCGACATTACTTTCCATGGCTTCATAGGTACCTCCCAATGTATGGATAGAAGTCATACGTATTCTTACCTATACAGATTTTCTAGATCAAAGAACCCAACTCTCTTTCTCTTTGTCAAAGCTTTTTACGATCCAAATCACTTTGAACTCTTGGTACTTTCACCTGGCTAGTTTTAAATAAAGCCTGGACGTTCCGAAATGCTCTCAACTGCAATAATTCATGAAAATTGAACAGGGCATCAAAAATTCGTTCAGGACTGAATGTCCTTTCTTGGAGGCATCATGACTATTTACTTACTTATATACGGGTCATCATCCCGGATTCTATGAGAAGTGCTTCAAGGATCAAACATCTTGCGAAAGGATTTAGGAATCTCAATTAAACGTGCAATCCTCATTCTGGGAGTGATTAGTGCTTAGACTGCATAATCTGATGATATGTTCAGTGAGGCTAGTCCAATGCTATCCACCAATACCACTGAGGCAAAATCTACAATTCTGCAGTCTGACCCCCAACCACCTTTCTCAAAAGTCTGCGATGCCATCCACTACCTCTCCTTCCCTGATGAATTCTGTAATCCAGCCGAGCGTCATGATGCTTCGCTTGATGTCCGCAAAGTTCTTATGATCAGGAGCCAACTTCTCCTGGAACCACGGATCCTGCTGCATCCTCTTGTAGTCATCCACATTCTTGAAAACGACTTGGCTAAAGCAGTCAAAATCCGCCAAATTCCGCATATCGTGATCGAACAATCGCCTCATCAGCGTGCGAGACTCAGTGTTGTTGTGAACCTGGATTGTCAGATATATTTTACGGTATTTAATTCATGGCAAATAGAATGGTCGACTGACCATGGTCCATCGCTTAACGCCATACTTGACCATGAGGTCCTGCGTCATGGGGGCCTGGACCTTTGTCATGTGGTGTCTGTAAGCCTCCTCGCTCATTCCAGGTAGGCGGTAGCCGCAGATAGTCAGGCACAGGAAATGTGTCCCGTTCAAGCCTGTCGGAGGAGATGGAATTTCGTTCTCGGCCTGGACAGTCATGGTGGAGGTGATGAAGATGGATGAGAGCGTTTTGGATAGAATGAGCTATACCGATAAGAAAATCTAGGAATGGCATCTTCAAGCAAGATCAGTTGGTACCATTTATCGAGGCTCACTTAACTCGTGTATTGCGCCTTTAAAGGGTCCCCGATGATTTTCGGGCATCAGATTGATGTCTGACCCGGTGAGACGAGGGTCTCACCGTGCATCGCTCTCCGTACCTCCGAAAGCGTAAGCGGCGCAGCCCTCATAAAACTTCCCTTCTAATTCTGCTCGATAGAACGTATTACGACGCCCAATTCTCACGATCAACACATCATCTTAATGGTTCAAGTGAAACAAACACCTCGGCAGTTTCTAAACCTTGTTATCGACTTTCCTACGATCAGCGACCATGTCTGGCATGGACGGTCAAGCCACCGCTGTCATAGCGGGTAGTTTCCTCTCCGGTAAGATCTAGCATGTTAGCAGGCAATGATTATCTCGTGTCTCAGCTAATGTTGTCACCTAGGAGCCATGGCATCCTTGTGTCTAATCACAGTACCCGTCCTCCTGGATACGGACTCCGATGGCCCTCACCTCGTCAACCAATGGGCCAGGATGTACCACTACGGACACTTGGTCATGCCAAGCATATCCGTGGCCAGCTGTGTTCTCTACGGCTTCATCACAGCTTCAAGGCGTAGCGCTAGAAAGTCGTGGCGAATGCCTGCACTGGCTGGGGCCATCACAGTCATCATGGTGCCGTTTACATGGGTTGTCATGGCACCTACGAATGATAGGCTTTTTAGCCTGCAGTCTCTGAGCCAGGTAGATCCAGCTGCTGTGGATATAGCAGAGGTACGGGAGCTGGTGACGTCCTGGTGGTGGTTGCATGGGGCCAGGTGCATTTTTCCTCTTGTTGGAGCTGTGGTTGGAGCTGTGGGTTTGTTCAGGTGATGCGGTCGATGCTGAAGCCGTGTTGAAACAAGAAACATCAAAAGTGGATGGAATAGAAGTAGTTAGAAGGGTTGTAAGGGCGTACTCTCGGATACATGAATACATTGTCTATGCTCCAAGTCATTTGCCTCAGGTAGATAATAACTTCATCTGTTTCGAGATCTTAACTTTCAACTCTCGGTAGAACCATGATAAATGGTCTTTCACTTGAGAAATTAAGGGCAAATTGGTCATGTTGTTTCGTGTGTATCAGGGAAATAATGAGGACCAAGAAAACAAGAGACAACCATTCGAAATAACACTTCCATTCATGCTCACGAAACGCATGTTAAGGCTTATGAAACGTTCATTGCACGCAGAATCCTGAAAAATCCTGAAAATCATTCTATTTATTTGTGTACGCAGACCACTTGCTCTATAAACGTCTTCTCGCTCCCTAGTTGTAGTACTCCTGCAACCAACTCCGCAGCTCTCCGATGCTTGGGTACTCAAGGAACAGGCTCCCAGAGACCGTGATACCAAGCTGCTCTCGAAACTTCTCCGAAATCACCAGACTCATGAGTGAATCAATACCAAGATTGGCGAAGCTCGCATCGTCGACAAGTTCGGACGCGTCTACGGCCGCCTCGTCAGCAATGATTTGTAGGGCCTTGGTCGTCGTTGTCGGACCAGACTCGGCGCTCGGGCTGTTGCTCTTCGAGGGCTGCTCAAGAATCGGGGCTGGTGCTGCTGAGACTGACGCTGCCGGAACAGCTGCTGGCTTTGGTGCCGCCCGAGGAGGGACGACGGCTGGCTTCTTCTCAGGGACGACAACTTCCTCGTGACTGCCCCTGGCAGGCTTCGTGGATGCGGACGTGGCTACTGGCGGAGCCGTCGTGTCGTCAGGCGCAGAGAAAAAGCGGCTGAGCAAGATGCGAGGGTAGCGACGAAACTGGATGCCTCCCATCATGCCGACGATCGTGTGGTCCTGGAGAATGTAGACATCGCCTAGATAGACATTCGGATCCTGTCGCGTGGGAATCATCTTGACGTAGGACCGATACTTGGCACCGGCCAGAAGAGGCCGTGCAAGACGAAGAGAGCGCCATCCAGGCGTTACACTGAAGTGGTTCTTGGTATCAAGATCGTCCGAGACGTTCATGATGAAGCCGGCCAAATGACAGACACTGTCGATGAAATGCGGCGGGACGGTCCAGGTACCGCCTCGCTCCGTTGACAGATTGATATCAGCGAAGGCCTCGAGGCCGTGGAGCACGACTGCGTGCATTCCGCGGTACTTGTCGGCATAGTCGACTAGGTTGTTTGCGAAAAGCAGATAGGCCATGTTGCGAGTGAAGCGGTTCGCGATGCCGTCCTGCGCTAGCTGTTCGAGGTGTGCAATACGGCCTTGGACTAGATGGGCGGCTGAGGTCCATGTATCGATCCATTCGTTGGTGTCGCCGTAGATGAGAGTCGCGCTTGCGAAGGGGTCATCAACTGTGCCGTCGGGATGCACGTTGGCCCATGCCAGCTCGACGTGCCTGGTGGCGATGTCCGCGGTTGTGGCCGTGACTTGGAAGAGCTGCGGCTTCTCGGGGTTACTATTGGCGACAAGGCCTTTGAGGACTTCTAGGTTGGAGACATTCATGTGCACTTCGCTGCCGGGGAAGAACTTCCTGTACAGGTAGGTTCCGATGGTGTATGCAATATCGGCATGAATAGACTGCAGAGATCGTCAATAAGAAATTATTGCCGAGTGAATTTTGGTGGGAGATTTCAACTTACACTTGTGACAACACCACAGTTGTTCATCTTATGGCCCCATGCCGCTGCACGCAGCCCGGGCTGAGACAGATCAGACTGTATTGTCACAGTCCCTCGACTGCCTTGCACATCTTCGTGAATAACCCGCTGTATCGAGGAAGTGCTCAGATTTGACGCAGGGAGAGCCGTCGGCACCACATTCCCAGCCGCGAGTTTCTTTTCCTCATCGTAGAATGTGTTTCCTTTGGTCAGAGCCCAATCTCCCTTGTACTGAATCCAATGCGTCTTGTTGTTCCAGGCATAGGTGGGCAGCTCCAAGAGACGGAGGTTCTCTTCGAAAGGGGCATGCAGAGCGGTCCAGTCGATCTTCACACCAGCGCAGTGTAAGGCAGATAAACTCTGTGCCAGGGTCGTCCAGTTATCCTCCCCTCTCCTCAAAGAAGGCACCGCGACGCTGGCCTTGAAGAGTGAGCTCTTGACAAAGCCCAAACAGACCGGGTGAGGCCCAATCTCTACCCAGGCCATGTCTTCCTCTATAGCACCAATCTCGTGTGCAGTACGCAGAGCAGAGAGGAAGTTGACCGTCTCACGCGTTGCCCGGCGGAAATAGGTAGCATCGATGGACTTGTCGTCGAAAATGACTTTGCTCAGAAGGGGAGAGACGATAGGGAGTTGGGGAGCTTGAAAGACTGCACCGCGACTAGCCATGATCTCGAAATCATCGAGGATAGGATCCATTTGAGAAGAATGAAAAGCAAAGGCCACGTCGAGAGGTATTTGCTTCAAGCCGGCGGCATCCAAGGTGCCTCCCATGCGGTCTATCTCGGAAGCAGGGCCACTGATGACGGTGTCGTTGGGGCCGTTGATGCATGCAATGTCATAGGAGAAGTCTTTGCCCTCGGTGACTTCATGGATGCTAGCGAGAGATGCCCGTATGGCGACCATTTTGTGACTGCCTATTCGACATTTTTGTTCGAGCATCTGGGCACGTTTGCCGACGAGATAGATAGTGTCACTTGCTGAAAGCACACCGGCGACTTTGGATATGAAGAGGTCAGCGAGATATACCGAAAAGAAGGGAATAGGAACATGGAAACCTACCGTGAAGCGCTGCATATTCACCCAGGCTGTGACCAATGACCACATCAGGCTTGACCCCTAGACCAGCCCAAAACTTGGCCAGAGCCATCTCGCTACACACCAAAGCCAGCTGCGTGACAACAGGGGAATGAGCATGATCCCGAGTATGGCTGCCATCCAATACTGGGATGAACGAAGGAAATCCTTGGCTCTGTGCAAGGGCATCCAGATGTGCGATATGCGAGCGGAAGTCGGGGAAGTCGTGAAAGAGTTGTAGATCGAACGATTTGTAAGACGCGCCTTGGCCGGTGAAAGCAAATACGACGGGTGGAGGGCCAGTGGATGGAATTGCCTTGTGCGAGTCGATGTTGGCCAGCGCAGACTGGAGCTTTTTCTGCACCTCGGAAAGAGTCGCAGCAGCAAAGGCAACGCGGTTATTGTGACTGTATCGGCGGGCGGTCGTTGTATACGACAGATCGGCTACTGATAAGTTCGAATTGTTCTCCAGAAAGCCAAGCAGTCTCTCGATGTTGCCCTTGAGGGATGGTTTGCTTTTGGCAGAGACCGAAATGATATGCGCTTCTCGCGGATCGTAACCTGAACCAACCAGAGATGTCTCAGGAGGGGCATCTTCTATGAGAAGAGTTGTGTTGCCTCCAGCAGCGCTGAAGTTGTTCACAGCCGCAATCCGCTTCTTGCTGCCGTTTTGAGGCCACTCGGTTCGTTCAAACGCGATACTGATGTTGCGCTTTTCCACTTCCTGCTGTACCTTGGGGTTGACAGCATTTCGGATACCAACATGTGGGGGGATTGCATTGTTCTGCATCATCAGGAGTACTTTGACCAGCGCGGTGACTCCGGCAGCTGCCTCGCTACTGTTCGGAGTCAGTCGGGAAATCAAACAGCTACTGCTAAGCAGGTGAGGGGGGAAGTGTGAACTCCAACATAGAAGAGAGGGATTGCATACTGTCCGACATTGGCTTTGACGGCTCCCAAATGCAGAGGCCTCTTGTCGCTCCGACGGCTGGGCAGCGGGGCAAAGACTTGCGAGACGGATTGAATCTCCTCGGCATCACCAGCCTGCGTCCCAGTGCCGTGGAGTTCGACGTACGACACATCCATCGGGTCCACACCAGCGCGACGTAGGACGAGCCTCGATAGATACTCCTGATGACCTGCATGAGGATGTGTGATGGAGACAGCCTGTGCGGAATGATTTGTTGCAGACCCAAGAATCACGCCCAGGATCTTGTCATTGTCCGCGACAGCATCGTCAAGCCTCTTCATGACAACAGATGCAACGGCGTCGGCTCGGCAGTAGCCATCAGCATCTGCATCCCAGGTCTTGCATGCTCCTGGCGTCTTGGATAGGAAGTGGCCGTGGCTGAGCCCTGCGAAAGCGTCTGAATTGGTGAGGATGTTGACGCCTCCCACGACGGCAGTATCAAGCTCTCGGCTCTGAAGGGCGGTGCATGCGACCTAATGAGGTGGAGTATATTAATGTTTAGTTCATGGTTGGAACTCAAGACTCTGTTATGTAAGGGTAGGTGAAGGGGACAATGTGCACACACCTGAATAGTGGCCAGACTAGACGAGCATGCAGTGTCAATACTGTAGCTGGGACCAGCAAATTTGAAGAAGTAGTTGATGCGTCCTGCAATACCTGGATTAGAGTTTGAAATGCACAAGAGAAAAGAAGGCTTGTCAGGTTGGAAAACACTTACCAGGGCCAAAGGCACGACAACCTCCCGGGATGAAATAAGTGCTGATCTCCTGCCCAGTATTCACCTCGCGATAATCATCGCTAGCCTGACCATAAAACGTACCAATCCGCTCCAACTTTGTAGCCGCAGTCCTATTCGCAACGTAACCAGATCGTTCCAGCGCCTCATACGCCGTGACAAGAGCCAGCCTCTGCATGGGGTCCGTCTGCTGGGCCTCGCGAGGCGACATATTGAAGAAGGGCGCATCGAACAAGCCCGGCTCGTCGATGAAGCACCCATATGGCGTGTGGCTGGTGTTGACCCGCTTGCCAGAAGTGTCGACGTGCGAATCCACGTCGAAACGGTCGGCGGGGATCTTCCTCGAGACCTCGGTGCCGCTCTCGAGGAGTTCCCAGAACTTGTCGGTGCTGTCTGCGCCGCCTGGCATTCTGCACGACATGCCGACGATGGCGATCTTGGTCGTCGACGAGTTGGCTGTGTTGTCTGCTTCCAGCGCTTTCGTCTGGTCATGAACCCAGGGCATCAGTTCTTCTGCCGTAGCGGTCAGGTTGGGGATTTCTTGCACGGCCGTCATGATATCCTTGGCTGGTAAGGACATGCGGAAGACAAAGACCTGGAATTGAGACGCCTCCGTGTCTCGTGCGTGTTGAGCTAGGCTGTTGACAACTTCGTCCCATTTGATGGGCTGTGTGAGGATCTCTTCGATGACCTGTCTGAAGAGGCCATGAGCAGACTTGGCAGGGAACGGTTTCCCTGTGGCTGTCGAGTAGAGTCGGCTGCGTGGCGACACAGTATCTTCCAACAGTCTTATCGATTCGGTCTCGACGACTGATTCGACGTTTTCCTGGGTGTATATATGCTGGGCATGGCAGAGGCCACCGTAAACAGGCAATGCAATATGTTTTCGGTCGCGAAAGAAGTCTGCCGTGCGAAAGAGAGCACTGAGTCTAGCAGGGGGTCCGCTGATGGTCACTGAGGCCTGGCCAAGGGCACTTAAGAAGACCTTACTGGACGCAGGTGTGTCCTGGACATTCTCAAAGAATGAGAAAAAGTTCATTAGGAGACAAAGATTGATATATGAGGCGGTTCAGGGTTCCTCACCAGTTTGTCCTGAACGATATCGAGCTCATGTTGGACTTCATCTGCGTTGGAGTTTGGCAGAACATAGGCCCACGAGTCCAGTGGTCCACCATCTGCCCAAGAAGTAGCGTGCAGATTGTGTGAGACCTCATGCACAAGTACCCCCAGCCGAAAGGCCAGGCGAATGGCTTCTGCGCCGGTCTGAGGTAATTCGGATATGTTAGCTGCCAGAGACGTGGCCGCCGCAGCCAGCAGACCAATCCCTAGCCCGGCCAGAGAGCCTCCGAAATTCTCAAAGACGGCCTTATGGGTAGAAGTCTCGTGGTAGCTGTGAGCTGTTCTTCAGCACTTTTTCATGGTTGATAACAAAGAGACCATGCAGTCCAGTGAGCTCGGAATTCACTAACCCTATGAGTACGCCCAACTCAAGCACACAGAGAAGAACGCCATCTATCGAACCACAGAGAGGCCCTTTACGGACGTCGGCAAAGCCGACGAAATCCAGCACACTTTCAAAGGGTGGGATTGTGTCACGCAAGGCTGGCTGGAGTTGGCGGATCTCGTCCCGGAGGGCGAGCGTGGCCTCGTCGATGAAGCGAGCAAGGACAACATGGCCCTTGGTCTTGGCGAGCAGGTGAATCTTTCGGAAGACGTCCTGAAGGTCGTCTCTGGGAAATTCATTGCTGAAGTAGGTGAGCTTCATCTTGGACTCAGCGCCGTCACTGTCTGTTGTAGTGGGTGTATGAATCACCATGGCGACTAACAAGATATGATAGAAATCATAGGTTACTCTTCAATTAAGAAAAGAGAAAAGTCTAATTGAGTTTCACATTGTGGTTTTGTGTTTGTTTTGTCTTTTCTTTACTTCTACCTATGTGTCTATGCCAAGTCCGGATGTGGCTGTTCGGCATCACTATTCGATGCCCGAGGTAATCCAGTAACACTTACACCGGCCAAGATTACGGGAATGGAGAGGCATCGGAGGAGAGCCTGTCAGCAGTCAGTCAGCCTTGGTAAGTAATCAACCGAGACACTAACGGAGTCAAAGGATGGCCGTCAGAATGGCAAATGCTTGCAAAGATCCTCGGAGACCGGGGCCGCAATGGTCTCTGTACTACTACGGAGATGCATGTCCGATCAGTATTCTTTTTTTCGGGCATCGCGACAACAACAACAGTTGAAAGGGGTAAACAATTATGCGACCCTTCGTTCACATTTGTCTGAGGACTTTGTTAAACCTCGAGACGTGTGGCAAGACTATAAGGATTATGGGTTATATCCGTTGCCTTGTCCTTCCCAAGGAGATGCTAAACCCATCAACACTTGTCCAAGCCTAAGGTAATACTCAAGATTCTACTGCGAATCATAGAATTCCACTTCTTACTCTCATATTAAACAAGTCTTGGAGATGGCTGTAGACGATCAAACGACAAAGGCAGTCAGGCCACCAGCTGCACTGCAAGCCCGCACTTTGCAAGAATACCTCGAACACACCAAGCATCTGACATCCAAGGCGCTTGGCTTCCCCAAACAGTCTATTACGGATATAGTATACTACACCCCTCAACAGGTTTACGGCCTGGCGACTAGGGCAGCAAATCAATACATCCAGTCCGGATTGCCTCCGCGCCATCCCGCCCCTACTGTCGTTGGTCTCCGCGTCATCACAACGATCGAGTGGGTGGTTTCGTTCGTGGCCCTCGTGCGGCTGGGCTACACAGTCTTGATCCTCTCGCCTGAGATTTCTTCCGACAAGATCATCAGACTTATGGAAAAGGTCGACTGCTCCATCGTGGTCGACGGGACTTTTATGGCCGACAAGGCTGCGGCTGCTGAGTTGAGAAGCACACTGCGAGCCAACGGGAAGATGGTCATCGATTTGCTCAGCCTGGCATCTTTAGCATTTCAGCCCAGTGAGAAAGAAGACCGCAGTAAGCACGACTTCACGCAAGGCTGGTCTGGAATCCAAGAGACACACCCAGCCGTCATCCTGCACTCAGCAGGCTCCACCGGTCTGCCCAAGCTCGTCTACAAGCCACATTACGCAGTGCTTGATCGGTTGCGAACTCTCCCAGACGTTCTGCACGGCACATCCCTCATTGGATCGTGGCATTACAACAGCGTCGGCTTTCACTCGATGCTGTTCTCCCTCTCTCGGAACAATGGGCCGGCCGTCTGGTCCAACGAGCTGATTCCTCTCGAGGGCAAGGAGTACGGAGAGATCTTGACCAAACTGCAGCCGGTTACCGCTTGGTTCAACCCCGCCAACCTATATGCCTCCGTGTCCACCAGTGAAGGCCTCAACGCTCTAAGACAGGCCGACCTAGTGGTCACCACAGGAGGCGTCTTTCCCCAGCAGCTGGGCCGACAACTCGTTGCAAAGGGCATGCGCCTCGTGAATATTTATGGCATGTCCGAACTGTCCGCCGGCGTCCGCCTCATACCAGCATCACGCACAAGAGGCGATGCCGACTGGGAGTATGTGCAAGCCCATCCCGACACCGCCCCCCACATCTGGTTCCGCCCCCTGGACGACCTGGCTGGCAGGGGAAGCTCAAGCAGAACGCCGCTGTACGAGCTCGTCGTGCTGCCCAGCCACCCCACCCAGGACAAGCAGTTTGCCAACCGGCCGGACGGCTCGTTTTGCACGGATGATATATTCGTCGAGCACCCTTCCCGGCCGGGCTGCTACAAGTGCCTCGGGAGGCTGTCGGACGAGATCAGGATCGCGCCTGATGGGCACGACCACGTGGGGCTCAACGCTATTACCTATGAACATCTGGCGATGGCCGGGAATGAGATTGTCTTGCAGGAGGCAGTCTTGTTCGGGCGCGAGAGTCCCGAGGCGGGTCTGTTGCTTTTCACCAGGCCTGGTTGTGTTGTGGCGGCGGAGGATATCGTGCAGAAGGTCTGGATTACGTTGGACCAGGCATTCCGCAAGGGGGACTTGCCTCTCCCGGTTAAAAAGAAGATGATGGTTGTGATTCGTGATGCCAAGGTGCCGCGTACACGTAAGGGGAACTTTATACGCCCGGAGGTCTATCTGCGGTGGGAAAAAGATATTGAGGCATCTTATTTGTCATAGACAGTAGTATATGTGCTCATGCAGGTCATGAAGATAGGCAACAGAGAAGTCACTGTTCGTTCGTACTATACGGGAAGATTATCTAGCTTCTGATGATGCAAGTATCCAGGCTGTGTTAGCTATTTGTGAATACAATCAATCCTGGCATGAAGAACAAGAGCGGGATAGGAACATGATCACGAGCAAGACGGACCTGAGAAAACTTATGGCGGCCGCTTATACAACGCAGGATGATAATATCGAGGGTCTGGAGAGATATAGTTGATAAACCATATTATTTTAGGCTTCTCAATATAGGGATTTTAGTTACGACTCTACACCTGCAGAGTCACGGTACCTTATAATTAGGTGTTTATTACTCTCTCATGGTTGGCAGCAGACTCACCTTAACTGCTCATCACTCCCTTGTCCAAGTCCTCAAGTGCTTTAAGGCACACGGTCACACACTTCCCATGTATGCCAAGTAGCAGAGCCAGCAGCTCAAACGGCATGATTAGAGATGCAAATCACAGAGTCACACCCTCGAGGACACGACAAGACGCAGGAATCACTATACTATGGTGTTGCTTCTATAAATTCCGCACCTTTTACCAGGTTTTTTTTTGTCTTCTCTTCCATTGCATTCTCATCAACAACAAGAACAACACTCCACCCGCGATACCCTCAATCCATAATAAACAAAACAATCAAGCCGAAGCCGGTACGGCCAGAGAAACACGCATAAAGGAAAGAATAAACACAAAATACAGACACCACGAACTACCAAGGACCGTCAAGATGCCTGGAAAGTGCGAGAAACACGGTTATTACTCGGGCAAGTCCTGCACATTTTGCTGGAAGGTCCGCACACCTTCTCCGGCTGGAACCCCGGCCAACGATAAATCCTCCGAGGAGGCGCGCTCGGATCTCGTCAACGAGAACGCCGTTGTTCCTGAAAACACCGAGAAGGATAAGCATGTCAAGTAATGGACGTGCGAGGTGGACCGTAAAGAAGTATTATTCTCATGCTAATGGTATACCTTTTTGAAATTGTTCTTTTGTTTCTCCTTCCACAGAATGTCGGTGACCTCATAGATTAGTCTCCATGTGAGGATATGGCCAGCCTGATGTCCCATGCTTGTATCTATAGACACACATCTCATGTTGACTCGACCCTGCAAAATTGGAGTACTTTAGCCTTGGAACTACCCAAGCACAATTACAACCCACTCATCTCCCTCACCAGCCCAGCATTCACCCACCCCCTCGCAAAATTCCTCCCACTCAGCAGCACCACAGACATCCACCAAGCCCTCCCCACCCACCCATCCCACCACCTCTCCAGACTCTCCTCCCTCCTTCCCCTCTTTCTACGCCTCACCACAACGGCTCGCCTGACCACCTCCTCAACCACCACCGCCATCCCATTCACCGCAAAAAACACCACCTCTCCGCGGGCCAACCACCAGTCTCCCCCCAGAACCCCTCGCGCCGCAAACCCATGACAGAAGGCACTGCTCAGAAACCCACCCAGCACCCTGCCGACATCAGCCGGTTCGTGCGCTGGTTTCCCCAGCAGCGTGCGCTCCAGCCACTCGCCGGGCCAGATGCCGTAGACGAGGAAGAAGCGCGCGAACAGGCGGTGCCAGCCGTGCGACCAGAACTCGCGCAGGCCGCCGCGGATCTCCCAGGGGGGCTTGGTGTACAGCGGGGGGAAGTAGGCGAGCGGGCCCGGCGCGAGCGGGCTGCACACTACCGCGAAGAGGGAGTGGGCGAGGGAGAAGGCTGCCATGAGGGTGGCCCCCAGGCACAGCGTCAGGGCCAGCTGGGCGAACAGTGGGAGTCGAGTGCCGAAGAGGTCGTCGTCGCCGCCGCCGCCGCCGCTCTCCCACCGTCCACTCTCCTGCCCCTTCCTCCGGGCCTCCCACAGGACCTCCTCCACGTCGGCTAGACCGTACCGCAGGTAGAGGGCCCTGACCCCGGCCAGAGACACCACTAGGGTGGGCAGGGCGTGCAGGAAGATGCTGTGCAGCCTGCTGGGCACGGTAGGCAGCCAGGTCCTGCGCGTGTGGCGGATGTCGGCGGTGGTCCATGTGAAGCCGGCGCCGCGCATGGAGAGCTCGAGCTCGAGGGCCCAGGAGGCGCGATCGGAGAGGGTGTGGGGCCAGCCGTCCTCGGTGGCGGCGTGTTCGAGGACGGGTCTGGGTTGAGGGCCGGTGACGAGGCTGTGGTGCAGGAGGTGGAGGGAGAAGTAGGAGGAGGAGGAGGAGGAGGAGGAGGAAGGGGGAAACTGATCGGGCTTTGATTTGGATTTTGGGTTCAAGAGGAGGTTGTGAATGATGCCGTGGTTGGCTGGCTCGGGGGTTGGTGTTGTTGTTGTTGTTGCTGATGGGGTGGCTTGCGCAGAGGACGACGACGAGAGGGGGGAGGAGGGAGAGGGTTTCTTCTTCAGATCACGTAGGCCCTCGATAAGAGGCGTGCCTACTCGAGGCTCATACCTGTATATAACACGGCGAGGGATATGGCCCAGGAGATACGGCGAGACGAAGAAGGCATCCACGACACGAGCACTGCCGTACAAGCCCACCAGTCCGAGTTGATACGTCAGTCCGATGCTCTGTGGAACGTGGTATGCTAGCGGCAGCCGCAGGAAGAGCCACGCTGCCGAGAGGGCCAGGGCGTTACGGAGGGCCTTGACGGGGAATGTATCTAGGGCTGGAGGAGGCGGAGGTGGGAGGAGGAGCAGGGCCAGATAGTATACCAGCGGTGGGCAGATCATGGCCTCGATGGTGAGGGGCGTTGTGCCTGGGATGGAATGTAGCCCAGGCCTGGGCTCTGCGTTCATAAGATTTGATAGTAGATTATTCATGATTGTGAGAGGAAGACAGACAAAACTGTCTGTGCCGTCGTCGAGGATTGTGAGACTGGGCTGTACTGCATCGTGAGTGTCGCCATTACGCGCGACAACCAAAAGTCTCTCTACTGCCGTGCAGAACTATCTACATCGACGACAGCGATTCAGTCTGCCTTTGGTGGTGATGTCAGAGACTACTAGATCAACGAGGGCGGGGGACCTGGACTTGGTAACGGTCGCCATCCATTCGCCATCCATTCCACAAGCGCTGCTGACAGCCCCGGGCCGTTCTAACCCGCCCTCCCGAGTTTCCACTCCCTATTTGCTTTTGTTTTGTATGTATATGCCTCTTCGTTTCTAGAACGAGGCGACATGCATTGGGAAATATCAACAAAGTACTTACCTAGAGAGAGTTGATATGATATAAGCGTATATAAAGCCAAAGCAGAGTTCTCTGGCCTTATCTGGGAAGACTTTTTTTTTTCTTCCCCTTCTCTTCTACTTGCTGGGTTCTAGGGACTCACAAACCGAGGACTTCATTTAACAATGGGCCTGCAAAACCTTGATATCGGAGCCCCCGACAACGCCAACGCAAATTGAAATCTGGGACCATGACGTCCTTGAGGGCTTGTGCGCGGCGGCACCTTGAGCAGGTTCTCTTGCTTTTTTTTCTCCTTTTTTTTTTTCCCCCCTCTCCCTTCCCCTTCTCGAGGTACCTATGCCGTATGGTAAGTATCCGGCAGGACTTGTAAGTGAGGCGTTTCTGTCGGGCCATTGATGGCAGACCAAGATTCATATACAGGGATGTATAAGCCAGGCATCGTATAGGCTCGACCCCTTGGTGATATAACTGTCATCGCATATTTATTATAATGCCACAGATACATGACTCGCTCTGCCGTGTAGGGTGAAGTGCTCGGGTGTGTTTCTTTTGAGAATTGATTGATTGGTTGCTTGCTTGCTTGATTGATTGATTGATTGATCGTCTTGGCCCAGCGCATGCCTTCATTGACTACCGTCTCGGCCGGCCGCGGGATCGATCACCTGGTGGTATCTGTACTATGTAATTATGTGAGCAGTTACATCTACCAAGCAGATGATGATACCATGCATACCGCCCTCCCTTAGCAATGTCTCCAGCCGACACCTACCGTCTACATCCTTGTAGCAGGACTGACCTGATCCGTATCAAGCACAACCGCGCTCAAGAATATCTCTGCATCCTCTCTCAACCATGTACTCTTTCTGGAAAAAGGAGATCGATCTCGCCACATTCGCTTCTTGGCTGCACGGGTCAGGGGCGGGGATCGATGGCCCATGGCGGAACGGCACACTGGCGCTTTGGGTCGGCATGCAGGCCGCGGCCGTCGCAACGGGCCACAGACCTCCCTCGCTCAGCAAGCCACAGATGGGTTGACGCGGCGCTCAGATCCCGCCATTTGGGAAAGCGACGACAAACATGAGACGAAGGCGTCGTCGGGAAGATGACGATCTGCCAAGTCTCTGCGGGGACTTTTTTTCTTTCTATTCTCTTGACTTGGATTTTCTGCGGGAAGAGCTCACCTGCCCTGCCCTGCCCTGATCTGCACTTTGGATGCTCGCGATGAGACAAATTTGTCTGTCTGTCTGTCGCTGGTCGTCTCAAGAGGATGGGGCCAATGCTGACTCTTGTCCACGCCAACAAAGTGTCAGGAGGACGTTTTTCCTTCTGGCTTGTGTGGGGAGAGAGAGAGAGAGAGAGAGACAGAGAGTAGGCGGTGAAGGCCAGCTGTTGGGATGACTGGTACAAGTACTACTTCTAGTTGTAATGGCTGCACCACCATGTACGTAGTCATGTATATTGTCCTTCGGTAATATAAAAACCTCAGCCGATGTGACCTCACTGCGACAGGGTTCTCGCGTCGCGTGCGGTGGAGACGCGGCGGACGTGACGGGTGGGGTCAGACTGGAGTTTGAGATACAGGATCCCATCAGGGTAGGATAAGTACAGTATCATGGTTCGTATCACATGTATTGATTGTACTCGTAACTGGGGCACAGAGGCCGGCCCCCTCCCTCGCTCCCTCCCAGGCCTCGCCCTCGTCCAGCCCTCCACCATGAACATAGTAGCTTGTAGCAACATGTTGAGAGCGGGCCAGGGCTTTCGATCGCCTCGAGGCTACCGCAGTGTGGCATCATGGACAGAGGGCGATACGACGACTGATGACCCTTTTCCTCAAAGCCGCGGACGCCAGGCGGGTAAGAATCCAATTGACTGGTCATGGATTTGGTTGGATGTACGTTGGTCTGTTCCGGCGACCAAAAAAAAAAATTGGTGGTTTCATTGGATGGGAATCTTGGGAAACGGCTTGTTTGGAAAAAATTTGTCCATGACCCGGGACTGTGTCGCAGGAAAAATGAACAACAGATCGATGATCGGTGATCGATGGATCGATGATAACAATGGGGGGTGGACGCGCAACGCTTGGTTGGTTGCGCAGGCGGTACGGGACAGGGGGAGGCCCTAAGGTCTCCATTAGCGCTGGGGGGGGAGGGAAGAGGTACTGGGGTGGTATCCCAGGGCGCCAACGGGGGGGGCAGTCAGCACCAACACGATGTACTTATGTACCTGGCACCACAGGTGAGGCTCAGTGGCTCACTCCCACTGTTGGCACTAGCCGGTGGCACTGTCGTTAGGTGCCAGTGGGTGCTAAGACTGCCAGGCGGGGACCTGAGACAGGGCACTAGAGGACACTAAAACAGCACGCTCGGGGCAGGGATCTTCTGGGTGGTCAGCACAGGGCCCAAGACGCGCCAAGTTGCCGCAACAACCGGGGGGTAGGATAGGGTAGGAATGTTTACGGGTTGGGGAAAACGAATGGAGCTGGATGGAGACATGATGAGACGGTGGCTCCACCCTCTTTCTCTCTCTCTGCAGGAACCTTGTTTGGAAAACAAGCCTTAGGCAGGGCAGGGTCAGACAGGCTGAGCGGGAGGGCCTAGACCCACGGAGGAAGAAGGAAGCTGGAAGGAGGGACAAAAGGGAAAGGAAGATGAAGTGTAGAGAGAGAGAGAGAGAGAGAGAGAGAGAGAGAGAGAGAGAGAGAGAGAGAAGATTGAATGTGGCATAGCATGGGGGAGGACATGGACTTGGGGGGGAGGGGGTGGGGACAACACGCCCAACACACACACACACACCTGCTATGGGCATCCATCCAGCTCCAGGTCCAGCAGCAGCAGCATAGCATACTATAGCACAGCATAGCACTGAGCCCAGCACTGAGCCCAGCACCGAGCACGGCCAGCTAGCCAAGCCCATCCAAGCCCAATCTCTACTTACCCAATCACAACCCAACCTTGCCCAGGCATGTTGTCTACAGTATTTTTTATTTATTTATTTTTTTTCCTGATGTTTCTTCTCCTTCCCTTCTACTTCTCTCGTCCCCCCTGTTGACTGTCAACCCGTCGACGACAACTCCCTGTCGTAACACGCCATAGTCGCTGTCCCTTTCCCTTAGCCGCTGCAGCTTTTCCTCTTCTTTCTCCCCCCCCTTCGTGTCTCTCTCTACCTCTCTCTCTCTCGTCGTCCTGTGGGATTTGTTTATTCTGTCACCCGCTATTGTTACTACTTAGTACTTACTGCCACTTTCCTCCCTCGTGTGCTCCACCGCAGCGCTACATTTCCGATTCTCCTCTTCTAATTTGATCGTCCCACGCTGTTCCCCCCCGGTCTGGTCTACTCTTTCCGACTGCTACTACGTAGTACCTACATTGTAGAGACTGTCACCCTCGTCTCTGCACCTGCTCTCCCTCCCCCTCCACCCTTCCCCCGATCTTCAGAGATATACCCAGTACACAACAGCCGGGGCGATCCAGGCTAGGACAGGTCAAGGGCAACAAACAGGCCAAGGTGTGGCCCAAGGTCAGGCCAGGCCCAAGATTTCAAGATGTGGACTTCCCACCTTAAATTCGAACATGCCCAGCAGCAGCAGCAGCAGCAGCAACAACAGCAGCAGCAGCAGCAGCAAGGGCCGCAGGAGGGCAATGATTTCAGCAGTCCATCCTTCCAACAGATGCAACAGCAGGCTATGCCCTCGACGCCCACACACCACCGTCGTGGCCAGAGTCTCAACATCAACAGCAGCAGCAGCGCACCTCGCACCCCCAACACCAACCGTCCTTCCTTGCGACCTCCTGTCTACCTCCAGAGCCCTATGGGCAACCACACACCCGGCCTCATGGGAGTAGGAGATGTCTTCAGCCCGCCCGGCTCGGGCTTCCAGGAGAATATGGGTACGTCGAGAATTTAGCGGCAGCATCAGTAGTAGGAGCAAGCATGCAAGGAAGCATACAAGCGCAGGGCCAAAGGTGGTGCCCGGCGTCTCAAGAATAAATATACTGACCTCAGGAGAATCAAAGGTTATTACTCCCCCGTCATGTCCTCCCCAGGCACCGCCCTGGAGACCCTCAACGACGAGATAGCACACTTCGACCTCGGCGGCTTCGGAGGTCCTCTGCCCGGTGATGGCCTCTTCGAGTCGCCCATGCCGTCTCCCGGCCAGGCGGCCCCTCCAGCCCTCTTCAACAACCACAATCCCTTCACATCTCCTCCCGAGTCCTTTATCCCACCGCGCACCGCATCACCCTTGGCCCGCGCCATACCAGAGCACAGCAACAGCAGCGTCGCTATGGGCTCCTACATCCGAACACCTCAGGCGTCCCCTACGCGCAGCCCCTTCCGGGACTCGCTCCTCTCGACGCCGGACCCGTCGCCCACACACCACAGCCATAATCCTCTCCGGGACTCCCTCCTGCAGGCACGCCAGCCGAGCCCAACACGCGATTCCTTCTGCATGGAGTCCATCATCCGGACCCCCGATCCCTCGCCCACCCGCCACAGCTTCTCCCACCCGAGCTCGCAGCACCATCACCACCACCTCTCCTCGGGCCTGAACCCCGTCCACACCGCCCCCGACCTGCGCCCGGCCCTGACCCCACGAGGGAGTTCCCGTTCGCCGAACCGTAGTCGACAGTCGCCGAGCCCCAGCCGGCGCATGCGCGCTCACCAGCGGACCCAGAGCTTGGCCAGCATTAACAGCGTCATGAGCCTCGCCGATGGAGACATGGAACAATACCGCGTCGAGTCAAACGTGAAGCCGGAGCAGATTGCCGAGCTCATCGGCGAGACGGATGGCACGCCCACTTCTGGCTCCGCTGTGGCAGCAGATGCCCCCACTACCCCTTCTGATGGCACTGCGACCAACCCCGCGGCGGCAGCGGCGGCGGCAGCAGACACCAACAAAAAGTTCATTTGCAAGTGGACCGAGCCCTCCAAGGAGACGGGCGAGGAGAAAACGTGCGGTCAGTTCTTTGAGCGCAAGGAGAACTGCAAAGCGCACATCCAGACCCACCTCGATGACCGGCAGTACAAGTGCCCCTACCAGTTCTGCGGCAAGCTCTTTGTCCGCTCGCACGACCTGCGCCGCCACCTGCGCACCCACGACGTCCACAAGAAGTGGGTGTGCCCCTGTGGCCGCGACTTTAGCCGCGCGGACGCCCTCCATCGGCACCAAGGCCGCGGCAACTGCATTGGTGCCCCGCCGGGTACGAAGCGCAAGGAGCCCGCAAAGCGAGGCCGCCCCCCCAAGAAGAAGGACCTCTTGTCCGGTGGTGACGGCACCGGCCCTGCCGCCTCGGCGCCGAACGAGATGAACCAGCCGCCTCAGCCGACTGCCGACGGCGAGGGCGGTGGAAACAGCGCAAGTTTTGCGCCCATGGGCGGATTTGATGGGGTTGACTACGGGGACGGCGGGTTCGACGAGGACATGACGGGCATGGGTGCCATGCCGGACTTTGGCACGGACCCGTCGCCGTCGCCCAACTCGGGCGCCATGGCACCCAGCCCGCTAGAGGACGAGCTGGCGTCATCGCCGATGCCTCCGAGGGAGGATCCCATCTTTGAGCCGACGGGCGACGAGTGGCTCGAAGACTTAATATTTATTAACGATGACAAATTCGTGGACAGCGAGGCGGTCTGACATTAGATGTTGGGGGCCGGTCGGGTGGTGTCAAGAACGCCGAATTGATATTAGAAACAATGACAACGAGACGAGTGGAAGGTTATTGATTGACGATCATCTTAAATTGTCAGCCGTTTACTCCCAAGATGAGATGGATGGATGGATAATAAGGCGGGCTGCTATGTATGATGGACAGCTGGGATTTTCATGGTGGGCTCCGGCGGCGCCCCCTTCTTGCCGTTGTGCTAAGTCTGTTTTTTTTCTTTGTTTTCTTCACTTCTTGTATCTTGTTTTCTCTTATGTTACTCTGAACCGTGGATCGAAGGGTTCGGATTTTGCGCTGGGCTTGGGATCAAAAGATGGGGTTTATAGGATTGGGCGTTTTCCTTTTTTTTTTTCTTCTTTTTTTTTTTTTTTTTCTTTTTTTTTTTTTTTTTCTTCTTCTTTTTTTTTTTGTCCCCCCCCCCCCCCCACCTTTTTTTTTTCCTCTTCTTCTTTCTTATCCTCATCGGACTACTGTGGAATTGCAATTATTTGATCATTATTATTATTATTATTTTCTGTCTTGATTTCTTTTTTTCTTTTTTTTTCTTAGTAGCGTTTCAAGCGTCGCCTGCTATGGCAGATATGTTATTCTGGATTTTCTTGATTTATTTTGTATTTCCCCTGAAATGCGAGGTAGCAAGTAGTAAGTAGTATGGCAGGGTGAATGAATGAATACATGGATGGGTGAATTGACTTCCTCCGGGCTTGGATTGTCGTGGTTGACTACTTAGTTAAGAACTTTTACCGGTGCTGAAGTGCGCAGCTCGTCGAAGTAGTTTGATAAGTATGCTTATGTCGCTTTGCGTGTACGTATTTATCTATACTATGTCTTTCTCATCAACGTCAAGTTTGGGACACTTTGCACGACACGGATCATATGGTTATTCGACCCCGTTCCTGAGACGATGGGGGCTTAGGACGTGAGGAGGGGCAGGACGTCGAGGTCTTTTGGATCTCCTGTCTAGCTGACGTGATTGTCAAGAAACGAGGTGGCGGCGGCGGTGGACTGCTTTTTCAACAACGTATCTCCTTTTTTGCCTTTTGTCTATAGACGCCGATCTAGGTATCAGTCATAGCATGTACAGAAAATGCGGCCTCCCCATGCGCTGGAGAACCGTAGAGGTCCCGCATTCAGACAAGTTTTTCATATCATACTGCTTTCTACTCTTTTCTCTTTCTCTCTCTCTCTCTCTCTCTCTCTCTCTCACACACACACACACACACACACACATCTACCTCCTTGGCATCCCCCTTCCCCGTCCCCTCAGCGCCCTCTGCGCAGCCCCGGGAGGCAACGGCTTGCCCGGTGCCTGCGGCTGCTGGCTCTCCTCGTTCCGGATAGTCTCGTCGACGCCGAGGATCAGACAGCTGGCCTCGGTGGCGGCCTGGAGCGCGTTGATCTTGACGAGGGCGGGCTCCCAGACGAAGCGGTCCATCATGTCGGCGACGCCCTCGTTGAGGAAGTCGACGCCGGCCCAGGTGTTGCCCTTGCGGTGCTCGACGCGCAGCTTGTTGAGGATGTCGGTGGCGTCGAAGCCGGCGTTGTCGCACAGCTGCCGGGGGATGATCTCGAGGGCCTTGGCGAAGGACTTGATGATGCCCTGCTGCTTGTTGCGGATGTTGTTGTCGGCGAAGCGGTGCAGCGAGGCCGAGACCTCCATCTCGCATGCGCCGCCGCCGCCGACGATGGTGCGGTTGCGGATGGCGCGCTTGACGATCATGATGGCATCGTGCAGCGACCGCTCCACCTCGGCGATGAACTGCTCTGCGCCGCCGCGGAGCATCAGCGTGCAGGTCTTGGCCTCGGGGCAGTCCTCGAAGAAGTTGAACCGCTCGCCGCCGAGCTGGCGCTCCTCAAAGGTGCCGCAGGTGCCCAGGTGCTCGGCGTGGATGTCGGAGCAGGTGGACTGGATGGTGGCACCCGTGGCCTGGACAACACGCTCCATATCCTCTGCCGCAACGCGGCCTGCGCAGAAGACGTCGCGGTCGGCAAAGTACTGCGTGGCCAGGTCGCCGATGGGCAGCTTGGACAGAACGACCTTGGCACCGGTCTTGTAGATGGCCTCGAGCTTCTTGAAGATGATCTGCCACTCTGCGTCGACGATGGCCTGGTATTCTGACACCTGCTCGACCCGCACCTCCGCGTTGTCCTTCTCGGCCTTGAGCTCCAGCTCCACGTTGAGGCAGACAATCTTTGGCTTGGTGAACTTCTTGGGCTGCTGCTCGAAGCCGGCATAGGAGAAGGTCTTCTTGAAGGCGACACCGTTGACGAACAGGGACTCTGTCAGGGAACCACCAGGGATCTTCTTGACACCTATTAACTTCTCGTTGAGGTCGTCTTGGTCGAGGGTGAGGACGGCGTCGACAACCACTGGGTAGGTAATTATCTCTTGTCAGCATCTTCCCTTTTTTTGTACCTAGACAGACCTGCCTTATGTGGGGGGGGGGGGGGGGGGGGGGGGGGGATATATGGCTCGGCTGTGCTCACATAATCTAATGTTTGAGAACTCATTCGTTTTTAATATAAAA
>JACWST010000056.1:114775-165003 GCA_014850475.1 Cryphonectria naterciae | reverse complement strand
AAGAAGAGAAAGAAGACAAAAAAAAAAAAACAACACACCCCCGCTAAACCATAACTCGAATTATAAGACTAAATTTTTATAAAAATTTTTTTCATTGGCGCCCGCTTTTTTTTTTTTTTTTTTTTTTTTTTTTTGACAGACACACCAGCTTAAGACTTGTGAAGAATTTCAAATGCAGGCGAAACATGTTGTAAAGTCAAGGCGGTGTTGCAGATCAGCCCTGGTAACCACCGTAGCCAGCGCTGGGAGCCTGAGGAGTCCACTGGGCGTTGGGAGTTTGCTGCTGGCCTCGTCCATAGCCGCCGCCGGCACTTGGGGGACCATTGAAACCCATCTGTGGACCGTAGCCCGCAGGAGACTGGGCATTCGGGCCGCCAAAGTTGCCCTGCTGTCCGTACTGTCCAGCTACGTGGTGTCAGTAAGGGCGGATTTGCACCGGCGGGGGGGCACTCATTCACCTACCACTGTACTGGGGGAAGTAGGTGCTGGGTGTGCCAGGGAAACCAGGAGCCTGAGCGCTCTGTGGGCTGTAGGCCTGGTTGGGGTCGAAGCCGCCCTGCGAGTTGGGACTCTTGTCTTTGCCCCACTGCATAGAGTGTTAGCCTCCTCACGACGTCTCCCTTTCACCACAGCTCAGGGAGACAACTTACACTGCACTTCAGCGGCCGGCCGTTGACATTATACCCGTTGAGCTGGCAGATGGCCATGGCGGCGTTCTCGTGCGTGTCCATCTTGATGAAGGCAAATCCGCGGTCGGCCTGGAAACGCGACTCAACCACATACCCAAAGTTGGAGAAGAGGGGGACGAGGTCGTTCTGGGTCGTGTACGGCGTCAGGTTGCCAACATAGCAGGTGGTCTGCCAGGCGGGGGTCTGGCCGACGATCATGTCATAGCTGTGGACGCCATGGGTGGGGAAGTGGTGATGACCGTAGGGCGTCGTAGGGGTCATGCCCATGGCCTGCATGGCCTGCTGCTGGGCGATCGAGGGCTGGCCCTTCTGGTTGGCCCAGTTGCAGCGGATCGCACGCGAGCCCAGCCACTCGCCGTCCATGGAGCTCAGGGCCTTCTCAGCCTCGGGCCGGTCACGGAAGGCGACAAAGCCATAGCCTCGAGAGCGGCCGGTCTTCATGTCCCACATGACACGGGCCTCAGAAACTGAGCCGAACGCGGAGAAGGCCTGCAGCAGGACCTCGTCGTTGACCTCGTTCGACAGATCGCCCACAAAGATATGGAAGTGGTTCGACGTGTCCTCCTTGCTCGTCGTGTTGGACTGATAAGCCCAGTTCACGCGGATCTCCTGTAGTACACAATTTTTTCTTTTGTCAGCCCCTCGAGGTGGGTTCAGGGTGTCCATGTCTCGGGCGCAAGACGTACCATCTGGTGGACGCGACGACCGTTCAGGGTCTGCATGGCACGCTCAGCTGCGCCAGGGTCGTCGTACTCGACGAAGCCGTAGTTGTAACCCTTGGCCTAGACACGAGCATCACGTGTGTCAGCAGGGCTATATACACACAGGCGCACAGGGTGGTGGAGCTGTAGGTGCTACTCACATTCTTGTCAGGGATGATCTTGACGTTTTGGACGTGCCCAGTTGTTTCGAAGATCTGGCGCAAGACATCCTCGGTGACACGGGGGTCCAAGCCACCGACATACAAGGCTCGCTTGTTAGGCTCGGGCGCCGCACGTCGGGGGAAGGGCCCACCGCTGGGGGGAGACATGAGCTGGTCACCAGACATGGGCGAGGTGACGGCGGTCGGGATCGGGTTCGTGTTGGGGGGGATATGGAGCGGAGGGGGAGGCATGTGGGCGTTCGAGGAGCCGTTCTGGCCGTTCTCGTAGCCTGGCGCCCCAGTATTAGACTGGGGAGGCGGGAGCTGGTTTCCGGGGGCACCATTGTCTGCCATGTCGGGCAAGTTGTTGTCACGATGTTGACTGCTCGAGTGGTATGTGGGTTGTTGGGGGTTGTGGTGGGTGGTTGAAAAAGCTCAAGTCCAGGAAGAGGGGTACAAAATGAATTGTGCCCTTCTGTGGTAAGCAGCTTGAGCTGTATGAAAAAGGAGGAAGGATTGAAGCGGGGGCAAGCTGCAGAAGAGAAGGAAAAATCTCTTGGTCTACACAAACTTGACAATAGAGAAGTGTACCACCCAGGTGCAGCTTGTGGGGATCTATCGGTTGTGATAGTCCTCAGCAGCAGCTCAGTTCCTATACTGGAGTGTATAGTGTCCGATCTTGGATTCCTGCTGCGCTTATAGTCCCTGCCAGGGTTCTTCTTGACTGGGACGACTAGTCTTCCAAGAGCTCCTTTGTTGCGATATATAGTCACCAAAACTCGCCTCAGTGCGGCCGCAAGAGTCGCAATGTGGTGTTGTAGAAAGATATGTCGAAGCCAGGCGGGGGAGCTTTCCAACAGCCAAAGAAGCAGCAGAGAGATGCTCAGTCGACGTAAGGGAAAGTCTTCGCACACGGATGACGAGGAAGCTGGCAGAATATGCGAGAAGTGTACAAGAGGAATCCCGACGCTCGAAGAGGATTCGGAAAGATATTGTAGCCGCGACCGAGAGACAAAGAGAGAGAGAGAGAGAGAGAGAGAGAGAGCGAGCAGTAATGACGGGGGAAGAAGCAGCGGAAAGCAGCTGAAGACGGAGATGGAGATGCAGATCGAGAGAAACTGAGGAGACGAGAGGAGACGAACGAGACGAGAGCGGTAGAGGAGACGGAAGAGGAAGAGAAGAAAAAAAGCAGAGCAGATAGACTGGCAGAGCAGAAAACAACGAGATAGGAGAGAGAAAAGGAAACAGCCGTGGGAAGGGAAAAAAAAAAAAAAGGAGGAGGTATCCCCCTGTGGTATCGTCAGCAACAACAGCCGGTCCGGAGGAGGTTGATGATGCAAAAAAGAACAATTGTTCCTCGAGAGAAAAAGGCGGGAAGAGGCTTCTGAAAAGGAGCGAGGAGCACAAGCCCCAGCAGCTCCCAACCAATGAATCGTGGGGGGGAAGATGGGGTTAACACCTTCCCAATCATGCCATCTGGACCAATTATTGACAGGGGCTGCTCCAGCGGGCGAGGGGTGCTGGCGTGGTGCTACCAGTAGTAAGCACTGGCCATGAGGGGCAGGGCGCCGCTCTCAATGGAGGGGCAGCATGCCTGCAAGTGTTCTTTTCCCGCGCCCTGTGCAGGGGACATTGTGTCTACAGAGCTGCACCATCTGTTTTTCTTTCTTCCCGTGCTTCTACGTCTTCTGAAGAAGACGCTTTCATCTGATGCCGGAGATATCCAATACACCATGGTCCTCATCAAGTCATCATAACAACCTCATTGCTGTTCACTTGTCTCTCGAGATGCCCTTCCCATCTGCTATGTCTGGTCAATCAAGCTAACCCATCCACCCACCCACCCACCCATCCATCCATCCCCACTCTTTCGTGCAGCTCCCATGCCTCCAAAGTGGCTTAGTCCAACAAATATCGCCTCCAGGCTCTGCACAATGCAACGAAATGCTGTATTTTGATTGATACACCTTCACTTGTGTTGCAGTTTGTGCTGTGACAAGCTGCACCAGTGAAGAGGATGGGGGTGGAAAAATGGGTTAAAGGCATATGGAACAAACAGGGGGCACACAGCCACTGACACAATGTTGCCCCCTCCTTCCAGACAGAAGAGCTCTCCTGGTGGCTTAGCAGCTCAGATGGTGGCCAAAATTCTGGCCACAGGCTTGGAGCTGCCAATGAGCAAGTGATTGCTACCTGAAGCAGGTACCTAGGCGTGCATGTGTTAGACTCAACTCATTGAGTGCTCTATGAATGCTGCAGGTAAGAACCCAAGCTATGCAGATATGAGATAATCAGGACCACCGAGTAAGTATATACTGGACTAAAATGTGAACTTATAAATGAAGATATACTACTATAAGCACCTGGGTAAGTACTTATGTAGCTCTTCCTTTAACCAGGAATATCAACCTAGAAAAGTTGCCGCCCTCTGCCCAACTTTGAGAAAATCCATCCTGCATAACAACCCCCCCCCCCTTCTCCCCTTTTGCAGATTACCCACAACACAAGGCAACCATCCGTTTCTTGTTTCCTTGCCACCCGGACGGTGTTTGGATCGACGTTGTCAGAAAATGCGGCATCGGTGGTAGCGAAAAGAGGGACAGACCTCTCTCTCTCTCTCTCTCTCTCAAACAAGGTTGGGACGAACCCGCTGTTGCAGGGCTGAAACCTCTCCCTTGACCAACGTGTACCAACCTGCTATCATCATCATTTCCCCAACCGCCCTTTTCCACAGGGCGCTTCCAGGAAATTGCAAAACAGCCCCGCCCCGCTGCACGCACAGAGAAGTAAGATCAAAGCCGCTGTGTACCAGAAAAACGTAGATGGGCTGAGGTGCCGGGAATGGTGCTGTTGGGTGGGCCGGCGCCTCCGAGCCTTGCTCAGGGTACTTGGGTCAGGGTACTCAAATAGTTTCGTCCCTCTTCAAGCACAATATAAGTTTGCCTTCTGGCTGCTCTGCACTGTTGAGCGCCCATTATGCGAGCAGAGGCTGGGCAGGTAAATCTGAGATCTTTTGCCCAACATAAAATTCATCGAACCCTGTGCAGACCCTTCTCAGACGAATGAGCCACGTTGCTACTTCATTGTACTGATGAGACCTAGCCCCTCTAAGCTTTCAACCCGCCCCAAAAAATCATATCCGCGTTCACATAGATATATGGTATTTATACACGACATAAGGATACTTATACGAAACAACGAATATAGCGCCTCTTCCCCCAAAGTTGAAACCCTTGTTCTCTTCCCTTTCTCGTACATATTTCACGTGGGCCAGAGCCCAACAACTAGTAGCAAGCCTAGTCCAAAATCTGGAAGTGCCCTCCAAAAAGCAAGCAACGCTCCCCACTCCCCATACATGACCGTCAACGCCATTGAACTGCAAGGTTGATAGCCCGTGGTTCTTTCTTACCTTGCGCCTCATCGAGTGTGTGTCTGTATGTGTGTGCATGTGTGTGTGCATGTGTGTGTGTGCGCGCGCCGTAGGGCGCCAATCCGAATACTTTCCATTCCCCGTTTGATAGAGTCCAAACCCTCATAAGCTGAGGGTATACCTCGTACAAGTGGGGCTTCAGACTCCCTGCAGTCAGAGCGGCTTGAAATGCCCCCCAAAAATGTCCCAGTCTTTGTTGAAACCAGAGTCCGTCATCATATCATCCACTTCTCTTCCTGTCCTGTGGTGATGCGCCTGCAGATGGTGCTGATGATGTCCATGCCCTGTGTGGTGCGCCTGGCCCTGCTGCATCGTCATCGAGCTCGGCGACTGATACATTTGCGCAGACAGGCCCAGACCATTCTGGCTAGGGGTGCCGTGCATCAGGTATGGGGGCAGTGGTCCCACTACAAGGGGTGTATATGTTAGTATGAAAGGAGTCTGCATAAATATTCAAAATCTCACGGACACTCACTTAGCTGCCCCTCGATATCTCCCCCGTAGAGCCCTGACATGTAGAAATTCCGCGAGTCGCTTGTGTGACTTGGCACATTGGAGATGTGAGAAGGGTTCGACTCAGCGTGCGTTGCCACAGCTCCACTGAAGTCGACCAGAGGCTGATTGGGATAGGCAAACGGATCGCCTGACGGGAACATTAACGCATCCAATTTGTATACGCTAGGGCTTTCCGCCGCCTGACCACCGCGTAGATACTGGCTCGAGGAATGCGCAGTGGATGGACTTATGCCGCTGGTGTCCGAGGCCACCGTCGATGAGACGTCCAGAGCGTGAAGTTCAGGATAAGTCATCGGAAGTGCGGCACGTGACGATCTTAGATGTGCATTGTCGGGAGGTGATCTCTGTGTGAGTGACTTTCTGGAGGCTGCACTGGAAATCTTGGCAGAGGAACCCTGCGCCTTATGAGTTGACAGTGGCACTGCGCCTGATCTCGTTCCAGGGGCCGATCGCTTCCTGGAGGGCAAGAGCCGTGTCTTGCCGCTCTTGATTGCCTCTGGTAGATTTTCCCAGAGCGTGTCCAAGGATTTCGCGATCCTGTCTGCTGCGAAGCTTCTGGGAGCCATCCTTGCGATCATTTCCCGGCCAGATTTCGCGTCGCTGTAAATGTCTGCTGAGCCCTGCTTCTCTGGATTTTCCAAAACGTAAAAGACCAGGGTCAGGATGGCGAAGAACTCCGTATACAGCATCGACCAGAACGGTCCGACGACCAGATTCTGGTCCTTGATCTCCATTGCGATGTGTATGATGTTTCTCGATACGCTGATGCCAGCTGCAGCACAGGCATAATACCGCTCATCGACAACCCTACCAGCCCACAAGCGTGGAGAGATGTAATGAAGGAACGGCCTGTACAACATCATCTGGACTTGTGCGTAGGCAAATCGTAGCAGTGTCCGCACACTACGTGAGCAAAATCGATAATCAGCCTTGTGTCTCTGTAGAGTTGTGTGCAATGGGGGGCTTTCAAGTGCGCGGATGCCATCTTTTGGCCTTACCGTATCTCTTCGATAGACCCTTCTGAACTAGGACGCCATCTCGGAGGCAGCTGCTCGTGCCACACTTGCAAATCGCCTTCTATTTCCTTGATGCGGGAATAGTCGATGGTGTATATTGCGTGCGGTAACCCAGGCGGGTTTGTAGCACACTGTTCGACGCCTTTGAGGGGATAAATATACTTGACCACTTTCATCAGGATCTTCATGAGCCTTGAGTGGGCGTTGAAAGCCTGGAAGAATGAGCCGGGCGTCCCTGCAGGCGGTGCCTGAATCCCTTCAGGAGTGATGTACTCATCATCGACTTCTGCGGGAAATTGTTGATCGACATCGTCGTCATACGGAAGTATGGGAAAGCCGAGGAGTGCCCTACAAGAGGTCAGTCAGAAAAATCCCTCCTCTGCTTCAAGAGCTGCAAATCCTTGCTACCTAAAGTATTCCCCGGTGTGATGTTGCAGAACGTGAAATAATATCAGAGCATCGTCAGTAACTCACGAGCAGTAAATATCCATCTGCCGGATGAAATAGAATACGCGTCTCCTCAGCTCCGTGACCAGAGGTGTGAAGTTGGCCTGAGGGAGATGTCTATGCAGGCCCATCCTGAGAGCAGCTCTCGAAGCGATGCCGAGAAAGGCATAACAGCCGCTAAGGTTGGACGTAGCCTGTAAGAATAGGATCAAGAATAGAAGGGCTTGTAGCGTAGTCAAGTCCCGACAATCTGTGACGTCCTGCAGTAGTATCCTAGAGCAGGTATAATATTTCACCCTGAAGAAGACACTAAGTCAATACTGGTTTGAACCCTCAACACCCCTTTGGGAATGGACCTACCCTTCATCAAAAGCATCTTTGTATGTCTTCTTGTCATCGGTAGCCTCCTCCGTAATGTTGCACATTGAACCAACTGCCAATACTGCATAGAAAAGTCCCAAGAACCTGTTGTCCTCCGTGTCAAAGGTCTCTGCCGGTTTGTCGTAGATCACCTCAAGCTTTTCAAAGAAAGATGGCACGTGGACGATGCGCAGGAGGGCCGTCGCACATGTCAGGGCGCTGGAACTCAGCTGTCGTGCCCTCGACTGTGGCGGTAGATGGTAGACATTCGTAAAATTGACATCCCCCGGGGAGGAACCAGCCGTCGATAAGGGAGAATCAAGCCTCGTCAGGCCTGGTATCCTGCTAGGTCGGGGGAGGAAAGTATTTCGAGAGTCGTAGCCGAGAAGGCCTCCGAGGTGCTCCTTCATCCGCCCAAGAAACACGGCCCCAGACGAGGTGCCGCGAAAGTCCCAGCCGCGCTCGTCCAGATCCAACTGGCCAATGGTCTCGATCATCGATGTGATCTGCGCGTCGTCCTGTTCGACCGTCTTTGTCCCTTGCCGTTTCGATTTGCTAGCCTGTAGCTTCTGGCGCTCCCGATTCTGGAATTCCTGCTGGGTACTAGGGTCCAGATCTACATCATTCAGATCAACATCTGGGGCGTACTTCCGAAGCAAAGCCTCGGCGCGGGCCAACTTGCTCTCCAGCGCCTCGATATACTGTGGCGCCGGGTTGCGCCTCCTGTTGGAGGGCTTGTCATATGTGCAGTCTGCAAAACAAATGACCTCGTCAGCGCGGACTCCCCAAGAACTGGCACTCGGGGTTTGTGATTTACCATAGCTGTACACCGAGCAGTGTGTACAAGGCTGCTTGCCATCGCACTTGATCTTCTTCCGCCGACACTCGTCACAGGCGCGTGTTACCCGCCGGCGCTTCTGCACGGGCATCGACGGTGCCTGACTCAAGTTGGCGAGGTCCTCACCACCTGCTTCTGTCTTGACCGAGCCAGGCTCCGTACTGTCGTCAGGGGACTGTTGCTCGTCGTGATGCTCCGAGCCGAGGCCGGATAGTCCATTCTCGGAGCCAGGCTCTGGAGAGAGGTCTGGATCCATCAAGTCGGAAGAAACACCAATGGCCCCAGAGTCCATGATTTCGTCAGACTTCTGGTCCGGCAGACCAACAGAGGAACAAAATGCCGGACCGGGAGATTGCGCCACCGCCGCCATCAACTCAAAACGTTTCGGCCACCCAACACCAGTCTATCTCTCTCTCCCTCCCCTTCTCGGTGATTTTGTATCAGCCTGTCCCAAGAACTTCTTGTTTCCCCTTTTCAATGGAGCAACAGACCCAGCGCATGTCGTGAGGGTCTTGTGGGCAAAAAACAAGACGCTGACATGAATGAATAATGAGAAACAAAATGAGGACTGGTGTGGGTTTTCACGTCGAGATGTCGCAAGTCCACATCGAACGAGAAGCGGCCGGCTCGGATATAAACCGTAAGACCCGCACGCCGATGGAGCTCAGCGCTCATGCAACGTACACACCGTGCCGGGCGGAATACGTGGCCCTGATGGCGTTTGCGAAAGACGGCTGGCTGTACGGAAAAGGCAGTATGGATGGATAGATAGGTAGATAGATAGATAGTAAGATAGTAAGATAGATAGATAGCCAGCTGGGAAAAAGAGAGAGAGAGAGAGAGAGAGAAGTAGAGGAGGTCAGCGTCTCGGGCGGGCAGGAGGGGCCCGACGAGATTGATATTTGGAATGACGGCGAGTGGATGTGGAGCAACAGGAATTCCTTAGACTTGTGTGTGCGGTCAACGAGCTCTTAGTTCAAGGACGGAGATATCCAACGGAAGCGAGCAAGTTCCTCAGGTACCGCCTGGGAGGTCCACAAGTAAATGATGAGCATGGGAAAGGCAAGGGGCCCAGGGGCTTGGACGCCACCTCGGTGCCGGGGTGGTTGTGTGGTGCGTGCGTGCGTGCGTGCGAGGGCGTGTGAGTGTGTGGAGACGAGGAGCTGCGATGGCACACTTTAGTGAAAAGCTTGGCATGCAGCTAAACTGGAGCAGTAATACCGGCGGGGGTTGATGGAAAGTCTGACGGAACGTTTCGAGAGGAGGGCGGGTACCTCTTGAGGCTTCGACCAGAGGTGTGACCCTCAGGTGCACCTCCCAAGGCGACGGAACGGTGGAGTGTCCTCCACGACTTCTGTGGGGACTAATAAGTGAGAGATGTGAGAGAGTCAATGAGGCGACTTGTTGTGATATAGTATGATGGAGAATAAAACAATAAATAAATCAGACCCGTACGTTCCAAGTGTTCTATTGAATTGTCGTGCTGGCATACAATCAGGTGGAAATCTCCAAGCCTTCCCTGGCTGGGCGCTTCCTGAGGTGAGATGTGATGAGAGAAAAAGAAAGAGGGAGAAAAAGAAGTAGAAAAGGACACAGAGAGGGCGGGAGGGAGAGGAAGGGAAGGAAGGAAGGAGAGAAAATGCACGCACGGGATGCGACTGGTTTAGACGAGACGAGAGGGACGAGGAGATCTTTACGAGGTAGACTTTGGGCCAATAATGGACCCCACTGACCGCCCTCAACCTGGCAAAGCTCCTGCCAGGAAAGAGTGAGACCGTTGGCAGGACAGAGAAGGGTGGTGTTTCTTAGATTTGAGGCAAAGGTGGGCCCTGCTACCGAGGCCAGGATACATGTACGTGGGATAACGAGGGAGACGGTGAGGGAAGGCTGGAATGGAATGCCAGTGACTGACTGGGTGTTGGATCAAGAGGGCGGGTTCGTTTTCTCTCTTGTTTTGGGACATGCCGACTTGGGCTCGAAGACGAGGGCAACGTCGCTAGCCAAGGTGAGGCAGCAGCACAGAGAGAAGTGACACGGCGGCACTATCGACATTCAGATAGCGCGTGTATACATGCACATGTGATTGTCCGGACTGGATGTGGATAGGCTGTCGTCTCTTCTGTGTGTACTTTTATGTTTCCTTGAGGCAAGATCGATAATATTCTACGAGGTGGGCGTGCAGCCAAGAGATGGATCGACGCCCAGTGTTCGATGCCAAGCCGTCAGTTCAGATCCTGATGGGGCGCTGACAAGGTTCAGGCCCAGACAGGGATTAGTGGCAACGAACCACGCAGAAGGGCAACGAGTGAAATAGCAAGTGGGGACTAAATGCGAGGGGAAAATTGTGGAGGACAAACTTGGAAGGAAAAGAAGAGGGGGGGAACAGAAAGGGAAGAAGAAAAAAAAAGAGAGCTGACGAGGTCAAGGTCAGGAAAGAGGGGAGAGAGAAGACAAGGGCGGACCAGGCTAATGCGTCAGGCCTGCCCTCCCCCCAATCTAGAGAAAGACGTAGAACGATTGGGGGTGGAGGAGACTGTTGGCTGACCCCGCAGGAAGGACGCGCAAGCTCCGAGGAGAACACGCAGACCGCCCGTCAAGACGGAATGTACGATGGATGATGGACAATAGATGGTGGGAGGAGAATGGACAATAGGCAGACGGGTAGTGAGACGATGGCACAATAAGTGCTAATGCATACCAAAGGGAAAAAAAGGTTGAAGCTAAAAAAGGACAAAAAAGAAAGGGGGTGGTGGATGGAGGGTGGAGGGTGGCTACGGTGGGAAAAAGGAAACCGAGAACGACAACTACCACTAGTTGAGTAGTACCTTCCCATCTTCTCTCCCCGGCCGCCCTCCTTCCCCCCTTCCCCCTTCCCCCTTCCCCCTTCCCTCCAAATGACAGCGGTACCATGCAGTAATGGAGCCTGCCTGTTTGCACGGTACCTACCGTTTAGTGGATGGATGGACAAGTCCTTGTCGTCTTCTTTTTTCCCCTTCGTGCCTTCTTTCTCTCTCTCTCTCTCTCTCTCTCTCTCTCTCTCTTCCTTTCTTTCTTTTTCGTTTCTAGCTTTCCTACTTTCTCCGTGAACCGAGGTATGGTGCTCGATCACCACCAGGAAGTGCTCCGCACTTTTGGCATATCAAAGAAAAGGACGGGAAAAACCGAGCAAGTACGGAGCTACGGATGACTCGAACGAATTGCGGACTAGAAAGTCGCACCCCCTGCTACACAGCCACCACAGAAAAGGGCTCATTCCTGGTTGGAGGACTCTTCGAGAACGTGCATGGTAAGAAAGCCCCCGCAGCCAAGGTAACATTGTAATATGTACGAGAGCATATCACTGCCCATACGGAATCTCGCCATGGTTGGCGGAGTGGCCCCACAGAGATGCTGTGTTAGTGTGACGCGCTGCAGTGTGATGCGAGGTACGGGTGCGAAGTTTTAAGCATGGGACGGTGTGCAGCCTGCCCCATCGACCATAGTACTACTAAGATGTATATGGTATGTATAAAGTCGTACATCGACCCAAGGGCGTATACAACAAAGTTGGGGGGTGGGGGGGTGTGCTAGAGGCAGTGGTGACGAGGAGTGGAAGATGATTGAGGTGATCCCACCCCACAATCATCAACCTCCATGCTTTCTTTACTGCAGCACCCAACCGAAAAGTCAAAGCATCGCCACTAATGTACCTACTTGTGAACCAATAGATTTATTCCCGCGCCTTGTAAGGACTTCATTCTTCCGCCTGCTCAATGTAGACAGGTATGCACACCTGTGGAGGTTGCGAATGGCGCGGGTGTCCTCCCAGCGTCGCTCTTGTCTTGACTCAGGTGATGGTGCTCGGCGTCTTGCTCGGCGATACGGGGTTATGCTTGCACCAGGTTACGGGGGTTCAGAGGACGACAAGGACTCGAGCGCCAGTCGACGTTACCGTCCTTGTGCTGGCGTGTTGGTCATAGGCAGCTTCGAGGGGTGGGCACAGCCTCGAGCATACGCGTATCTTCCGGTCCAGGTCGGCACCTAGGCCCGTCCTTGGCTCCTTGTCTTCTCGTCGCCTCCGTCGGGGAAATCAAGAGACGACGTTGGCTTCTCCGTCTTGGCACGGGCTTGGCACGGCACCTGGGGTTCGATCTGAGACCGTTTCTCTGGCGAACCGCCTGCTATCCAGCCCTCCGTACGCAGAGCCCCTGGACGAGTGGGAGGAGTGTGAGGAGTGCTCGCAACCTTGTCCCAAGAAGGAGGTGCCTAGGTTTCAGGTATGGCTGCTGGACTCGACAGGCGCCTTCTCTTATGGCACAACATCCATTTACCTACCGCCGTGTTGCATGGCCGCCATCCTATCATTCCCTCTAAAGAGTTTCAGACCAATCTCAACCGACCCTTCCTCTCCTTAGTCCCGAACTAGATGTGAGACGGTCCACCTAATTGTTGATCCCTGGTCGGGTTGGACTGGACTGCTGACCTTCTCTCTCGTGTGAGACGGAAGAGATTTTCTTGCACGAATGTTCCCCGATGGCGCCTGGCCTGAGCGCTCTCTGATTTCCAGTATTCGCTTAGCAGCTTTAGCTCAAATGCCAAGACCTATCCCACACTGCCGTAGCGGGATGACGTACCAAAGGGTGCTTATTGGATGTAGCTCAAACACAGCCTCTTGAACTCTAATCTCCCTCTTTCAGGGTTCTAAATTCATACCTTGTCTGGAAATTATTGCCGGACGTGTGTGTGTGCTCGAAATCTAGCTGCATCCCCTTCCCTGACCCATGGAGATAGATTTGCCTACCCTCTCTCAGAGGATCTTTGGTTGGTATTAGGAGAAGTCTAATCTTCAAATTGGCTGCAGCGGCTCATATATGCTTATTGCAAAGGTGTATGGGTAGGCACTGACAACGCCCCTGTAATGCTATGATCATGTGCCTGGGCAAAGATGTCAGAAATAGATGACAGGTGTCGAGCACTAATGTTATGTAAAGTAGGAGTGAGTGGACATGTAGCACAGCTAGAGGAAAATAGAACAATAAGAAGAAGGTCAAATTAATGCCTCAAGGTGTTGTTACCTTAACGTTCAGTGCTGCCAGCCGGATGAAGGGTGATGATACCCTTGAGAATGCCTTGTCAGAGTTGAACTTTAAACTGAGCGAGAGGGTTCTCTGGATTCCACAGCAGCCCTAGCATTACATTTCACTCATACTTGTCTGTACCCCAAAGTTACTTAACCCACCCCACAAGTGGGATTACCCCGCGCTAACTGGCCCGTGCAACACCCTGGCCCCAGGGCTGCCTGCCTGAATCAAGTGCAACACCCGCTGCTGCTGCTGCTGCTGCTGCTGCTCAAAGCTTATCACACCTAACGCGTTGCAGCCCACCAAGCAACCACGACGATTATCTTTCTCCCTGTGCGTCGTTGAACATCACCATCACCATGGCGAGCTCAGAAGATGAGTCTCAGCCTCAGGTGGCCCAGCTTGTTCAGACTGACGACATCATTGTCACAGGTAAGGTATTCTGATCTGAACGAGTCAGCTCGGGGCCGCCAGCCAGCGCGAGGTAGCGGCAGCATCTCGAGATGGAAAGGAGCGGCGGTTTACTCACTAACTCTGGCCGTGGCAGATGCTCCCAAGATCGATCTCGAATCCTACATACAAAATTACAGAGGTCGGTTCCTATCTGTCTGTGTCCTTACTCCCCGCCCTCCATGTTGCTGACTCTAGTGCACCAGGCCGCACTCGTGTGTACCGACTCATCCTCATCGCAAGCACTTCGACCGTCCTAGCCGTGGATGCACTCAAGCTCGCCGTACAAGAAATCGTTGGAGAGGGAAAGGATGTCGAGCTTTACCGCAACATAGTACAGGAGCTCCAAACTCTCGCACCCAACGAGGCCGAGGCCAACTACGACAAGCAGTGGGCGGAGAGGGTGGACAAGGCGAACCAGGCGGAGCTGTCCCGGCTCGAGAGCGAGCTGAAGGGGTATAAAAACAACCTTGTCAAAGAGAGCATTCGGGTACGCCAATAACTTGAGCCCCTAGAGTATAGCTGGGTCTCTCACTGACGACGTGCAGATGGGCAACGAAGACCTGGCAAGACACTATGAGAGCATGGGCGATCTGAACCAGGCATATGACGCCTACGCGAAGATGCGATCCGACGTCAGTTCGACAAAGCACATCGTCGAAGTTGGGTTCCACCTGGCCCGGGTCTCCTTGTATCGACGCGACTGGGCGATGGTCATTACCAATGTGAATAAGATCAGCGGCCTCCAGACCGAGGCAAACAACAAGAGCATGCTGGCCCGCTGCAACGCCTTGTACGGGATCGCTCTGCTGGGCCAGTACAAGTACACAGAGGCTGCGCAAAAGTTTTTCCAGGTGGACCCGATACTCGAGCCGGAAGTGTATGACGAGTACGCGAGTCTCAACGACATCGCCGTCTATGGCGGTCTGCTGGCTCTCGCGACGATGAGTCGCACAGAGCTAACCAAGTTCCTCGAGAGCTCTCCGTTCCGCGCCTTCCTGGAACTCGAACCTCATCTTCGCCGAGCCATATCGCAGTTCATTACTGGTAGATACTCCGGCTGCTTGGCGATACTCGAGTCCTACCGCCCGGACTACCTGCTCGATATCTACCTCCAACCTCACTTGGAGGAGCTGTACGGCTGGATCCGCGGCAAGTGTATTCACCACTTTCTGCTACCTTTCTCCTGTGTCACCCTGGACAGCATGAACGAGGCCTTCGCGCCGCCTGGAGGCTCGATCGAAGATGAGCTGGCAGACATGATACGAGACGGCGGTCTGGAGGCGCGTATCGACTCTATTGACAAGGTACGGTGTTAAAATGACAAGAGTCATCAAGGTCGTCGATCATGAGCTGACAAGGAACCCCCCCCTTAGCTTGTGACAACAACTACTACCGACCCCCGGGTCAAGATGCAGGCTGAGTCTCTAAATGCTGCCAGAAGCTACGAGAAGGATGCTGTTGACCGTATTCGTCGGGTCGGCATTCTCTCCGCTAATCTCGAGGTCAAGGGTAGACAGAGAGGAGGGCCCGGCCTCATCAATCCAAGTGACGACGCGGCCGTACCACCCAGGTATAACCTCAGTAGGGACGGGGCTATGCCGATACTGGACAGCGTGACGCAGCTTTGAGGAGATTCAGGGTCTTGTTTCGTGTGATGACAGACCCCGACTGGGGAGGGGGGGTTTGCATAGGCGTTGGGAGTCAGTAGTTCTTACGGGAGCATTTTGCACTTGGGTCATAGGGCTCTCTTCTCTAGGAGGGGTTTGAGGTGCTAAATGGGAAGAATGTAATGAAACAGATCATGATTCATCGAGTTTCGGGTTGGCTACCCATTCTATCGGCTCGCATCTTGGTGTATTGTTGGGTTGATCACTTATCCCATGAGCTGCCTCACATCCTCAGGCGGCCACCTCACCTGCGCAAACGTCAAACACCGTTTGATGCTCTGCAGATACTTCCGTGTGGCCTCGTCACCCATGACATGTCCCTTCTCACCACTATGCAGCTTCTCCCGCGCACTTCGCTCGTGGATACCCACCATGGTCACACCGATGGGCCAGGCGGCCTTTCCAATACTAAGTCGCAGGTACTCATCGTTCGCGTCAAGATACCGCCGGTCCTGCGCCGCCCTTACGATGGCCACAATGCTCTCCAGCACAATCTGGTCGATGTCGCCCCTCTCGAGCCTGCGGAACAGCGGTGTCATGGCCTGCTTGCACTGCACCATTGTGTTGTACGCCTGCCGCGCCGCGCCGGTGTCGGCGCCGTCCTCGCCGCGCTGCTCCCTCCCGAGTGCGGCCTCCCACTCGCGCAGGACCATCGTGAAGTAGGAGCCGAGCTGCCGGAAGAGGTACCTCCGCCCGGCCTTGTCATCCGCGGGCGGGAGGCCGGTCACCCGCATGTCCTTCTCCTCGACGAGCTCCAGGGTCGTGGGGATGGGTCCCTGCGTCACGGGCCTCGTAAGCCGGCGCAGCCTCTTTGCCCTCGCGGTGTGGTTCTCGCCGAACAACGTGGCCGGCTCGCCCAGAGCCCGCAGCTTGGCCATAACCTCCTCCGGGGCATCCTGGAGCCCGTCCGTCTCGTCCCCTTCGCCTGTCCGCGACCCGTCCTCCCCTCCAGCCGTGGGCGCTACCTCGGGCAGACCTAGCCTCTTCCGCCTCGCCCTCTCCTCGGCGGCCTCCTTCTCCTCCCTGCGCCGCCGCGACTCCTCGGCCAGCCTCTGCCGCTTCTCCTCGCGCGCCTTGGTCTCGAGCGCCGCGTCCTCCTCGCGCTTGCGCTTGGCAGCTGCCTTGGCCTGGCGCTCCTGCTCGAGGCGCTTCTGCTCGGCGAGGTAGGCCTCGCGGCGGGCTGCTTCGGCGTCGGCCTTGCGGGTGTACTTGGTGGTCTTGTCGGTGGACTCCTGGGGAGGTTTCTTCTTGGAGATCTCTTTGGACATGAGGGCTGCGAAGTCCATCTTGGCGGGCGTCGACGGGGGTTGTTCGCGCTCTGTGGTCGAGTGTTTATTTATTGGTGGTTGATTGTCGTGCTGGTTAAGATTCGAGGACGAAGATGTGGGTGGGTGCGTATGATTGTGCATTCGCTGTGGCGCTCGAGTGCTTGCGTGCCTGGAAACTTCCAAACTTCAAGCAAGTTTGCCGCTAAAAATGCAGAAGGCGCTGTTGCTGCGCTGCGGCCCTTCCCGCTACAGGGGAGGGTTCCCCCACTGCCCAACCCCCTAACCACAGCTGCTGTGCTGGTAATGCTACAGGCATCAGAGCTCTAAGGCCCCTCTCTCTGTTCTAACCTCCCGCACTCCACACCCTTCCTCATCTACTTCTTTCACATGTGACCGTCACCCACTTCACAGGTACTGACCGGTACTTATCGGGGGCGGAGGAAAGTACTGGACCAGGTTCAGTAATAACCGGTTCTAATCTTTAACAGGCGTATAAACATCCTCCAGATCATGGATGCGCCACAAGATAAGGTCGACCGCAATGCGACGACACCCTTCCTCTTGAGATTGTTCTACCGAACCGGCGCATTTCACAGGCGAGTCGTCTCCAGACCAGCTCTCTCCTCCCCTCTTTGCTTTTTCTTCTTCGTCTTTCTTTCTTCTTTCCACACACACAACACTAATAATATCGTGCAAGATAGACCAGACGAGTTCTCCTCCCCCACCAACCTCCCACCTCACATCACCATCCACACCTGGCCAACCGCCACCCTCACCGAGCTGACGCACCTCCTCGCCTCGCACTCCCCACACCTCCTCCCCGCGCCCAGCATCGGCACCCGCCTCGCCTACCGCCTCCTGTACCAGGACACCCGCAGCGGCAGTGGGCCTTCCTCCAACTTTGCGCCCCGCCTGGCGAGCCTTGACCTCGGCTCCGTGGTGATCGGGGACGAGGGGGACTCCGGCCTGGCGGCGGCAGCGGCAGCGGCAGCGGCAACAGCAACAGTGGACACCCCAAACACACTGGCAGACACGCGGTTCGTGGTGGGGGACATCATGAGCGTCGCGATTCTGCCGCCAAGCGCCGTGGACGGGAGCGTGCAGGCGGCTGCCGCGGCGAGGACGGGGCGAGGGTACGGTGCGGGCCAAGCGAGCACGGGGCTGGGCGAGATGCCGCCGCCGGACGTCTTGGGCGTGGAGAGGGGGTATCTGTATGCCAGAGGGAGGGGCCTTGATTCGAGGATGGGAGGCGGGGGAGCTGGCGGCGGTGGTGGCATGTATGGGGGAAGTGCCGTGCCCCCTGTGGGTGAATGGAGGAGGGGGGAGAGGTTACCAGATGTGCCAGCGCCTTCGGGTCGGGGCAGAGGGAGGAGGCGATGGTGAGCGTTTACGGGAGGAGAGGGGAAAGAGATTTTTGTCTGCTTTACAATTGATGATATCCTAGAATGTAACAAGCAAGGCGTTTTAGGGCGTGGAACACTGGCAAGTCGGGATCCGTCACAGGGCCATAGCTTTGTAAGAAAGATATTGCATTTTCATTTGTCCATACATCTCTCTCCTCCTTGCCCCCGCCCTCGCAAAGTGTCGGCCACCCTTCTAGTAGTCGACAATCAGGTCACCTTTCCTCTTCGCCCGGAAGTTCCACTTGCCCTGTTACCCGCGGAAGAAGTCAGCCATCCGAGCTCCAGTCACAAAGCGCAGGAGATCCAAGTGGTGGGAGCCAACGTACTTCGGTCGAATATGCAACCACCCCAAATAGTAAAGGAACCGCGACGACGTAGTTGAACGTGATCAATGCTGTTCTCGGTGTCCATCGGAAGTACTTGTATCGGTTCGAGCTCATGTCTGCCCGCAGCTGTCAGCGCCAAGCTCCCCTCCCTCCCCTCGGCCTCCCCAACTGTCTATCCACCACCAGTCTCGGGTATCATTCATTCGTTCGTTCGGGGGTTAGGTGTTCGACGACGTACTGTTCAGCCGTATAATGGCCGGGTCCATGGCCAGCTCTGCGTGGGAGGGTCAGTGTTTCTGCTAGTGCAGGACATCGTGTGGGCCCTTGAGGGGTTAGCGAAGGGGACATACTGAAGTGTTTGAGGCCCGCCATCTTGAATGCTTCGGCCTCAGGGCTCGTTTTGAGGATGGCTAAGGCGGAAGGTTGTGTTGGTTCTGGGTTGAATTGATGGGGTAGCCTTTCGGCATGGAAGGTGCGTGCAGTGGATGCCGTCGTTCATGGTGATCTTGGGATGGTCCGTGCGTTTTGCTTAGGTAAGTAGGAGGTGGATGATGACCTTGCACTTCTCTCGCACTCTATTTGTCTGGCGTGTTTTTTTTTTTTTTGAGAAGAACCCAACATAACTCCAATACGATGTGTCAAGCTTTCAATCTGTGTTGCCAATTCTGCTCATGGTAACTAGGCCATTTTTATCGTATGATTCTGATCCCATCTCGGTCTCTTTCTTTGGTTTCTTATGCCCTCGAATCTTGCAGGCTGTATTCCATCGTGGGTATGTACTGCAAATGAACTAAACAGCTTACCACTATTTCCCCTTTCGGCCGAGGCGGTGTGCAGATTCTGATGAGAAAAGGCAGCATACGGTTAGGCACCGTGGCCATCACTAAGCGATTCATTGCTTCGATCCAATGGTGCAAAAAGGTACTTAATTTGTCGCCCATCGTACCTAAGGTCTCGCTCTAGAAGCATAACAGTGTTAAGCTAGTTTAGTCTGGTTGATCATCATGGGAGCCTCGGCTTGTCAAAGGATCATAAGTAGGAATACTGTCTGCAAGTATTTAAATTCCAACTAAAGCCGTGACGAGAATCGCATCATAAATCAACCCATCTTTTCCACCTCCGACTCTCACGTTTGCCTTTACAAGAAAAAAAAAAAAAAAAAAGAATCTTTTACATATCAATTGCTGATTGCATTCCTTGTGATTTCTCGATTGAAAATTTCTCCAGGATGGCTGCTGAACAACCAAAGATCACGCTTCACTGGTCAGTATTTCGTCCACTCACGGCCGCCCTCTTCCTCACAACTGCTGACATCTATCTCACGTACCAGGCTCAATGGCTCGCGAGCCCACTCCATCCTCTGGCTTCTGGAGGAGCTGCAGGTCCCCTATGAGACCAAGGTGTACCACCGCCAGTCCAACGGGCTGGCACCTCCCGAGCTTGAGAAGGTCCACCCGCTGGGCAAGTCTCCGGTCGTGACCGTGACGAGCCCCGGCTCATCAGAACCAGTTGTCCTGGCGGAATCCGGATTTATCTTCACGTACCTCTGCGACCATTTTGGACAGGGCAAGACTCTTGTGCCGCAGCGGTGGAAGGAGGGCCTGGACGGCAAGCTTCTGGGCGAGACGGAGGCGTGGATGCGCTACCAGTACCTGATGTTTTACATCGAGGGATCTTTCATGCCCGTCTTGGTTCAATACTTGATCTTGTCAGGTATGCAAAACACACACACACTCTCTCTCTCTCTCTCTCTCTCGTTCTCTCTACGAGGAGGCTCGCTGCTGACACGTACACACTTGACAGCACTGAAATCGAACCAGGTGCCCTTCCTGATCCGGCCCATCTCGGGCGCTATTGCCAACAAGATCATCTCCATGATGATCTTCCCCAACATCAAGAGGCACTTTGCCATGTTCGAGCAGCAGCTGGCCACATCAGGAGGGGACTTCATCACCGGCACGGAGCTGACCGCGGCCGACATCCAGCTGAGCTACGGTCTGGTGGCCTCCAAGGACAGCCTCGACCACATTGGCAAGTGGGACAAGGGCACCCCGAAGGAGACGTACCCCAAACTCTTTGCCTACATCGACCGGCTGGAGCAGCAGCCTGGGTTCCAAAAGGCTGTGGAGAAGACAAAAGAGATTGACAATGGTAAGTTCATCATCGCGCCGAAGCCCTCGTCTTAGTCTTCGAGGTGGTGTGTGGCTGTGGTTCCCGGCTGTGGTTTCCAGGTGGGATGTCATGTTTACAAAAAAGGATGTGAGATGCCTGGTTTTGGGAGGGGTCAATTTTTTTTTTTTTTTTGGGTGCATAGATCGTCATATCAATCTAAAGTAATGAATAATCACACACTCCTCTTCAGGCCACTTCTCCCTCTCACCCCGTCCTGGAGCCAAGGTAGCCTCTAGGACGTCCAAGATCTAGCCTTGAGTGCACAAGAAGACCCCCCTAGTTCTACGGCAATTCGGCTCCCGGCGGCTTGACCCGCAACAGTCGGTCTTTGGGAGAGGGGTTGAGGGGGGGAATGTCGGGTACGCAGGCAGCAGGCAGAAAGGCAGCCCGCCGGCCCGCCCAGGCGCATTCCTCAGCTTATCGTGCAAGCCACATACGAAAGTTTAAAACCAGTGTGTGGAAATTGTGGTATCCGCAAGATTTTTTTTCTTAGCAAGAGTGGTGATTTTCAGGGACCGCCCAATCAGTGGCGGATCTCTGCTGGATGCCAAGTGTGTGTGTGTGTGTGTGTGCTGATCTTGGCCTGGTTCCTGACGTGTCAGTCTTTTCCGGCTGTCACCTGCATGTACTAAGTAAGTATGGGTAGCCTGCATATATGTACGTACTACCATACTATATACTGTATGGCACTTGTTAGTGTATCGACGATATATGTCTGAGTTGTCTTTTTGCACGCGATCAAGATAAGGAGTTTTCCCCAACACAACAATCCGTCCCAACATTGAGAGCTATTTTGGTTAGTGTAGAGAGAGTTCACTGCAGGTGCGAATGAGCACTGACGCTCCTATTGTCAATCCCGTACATGACGTCAATGAACCACTGGAGTGCCCTGAACTTGAATCGGGGTACTTCATAATTGAGTGCTGTACAGCACATAACTTTTGTGCTCACCCTCCACCCAAGGACGAGATCATCATCACCGCTCCTCCTCTACTGCGAATGCAGGCTGAGGCGCAATTTCATGGTGGTTTCCCCCGCCCCTTGCTCATCTCTGTGCCCTCTTGTTGTCGCCTTGTGCGTGCGTACTTGCCTGCTTGTACCAGTGGAGCCGCCATGGGGCTGAGCTAACCCGCTATTGCCAACGAACCTGCCTTGCTGTGTTCCATCATCTGACTGTGTACCGCGCCAGCACAGCAAAGTTTCCCTCTCCCTTCCCCCCTTGCTTTTATCTCTACTGTGGTACTTTTTTTTTTTCTTCATCATCTCTTCCTTCTTTGTTGGTAATGTTTCGTTTTGTTTTGGTCTCGTGTCGTCTCGTGTCCCCGGCCACGAGCAGTTGACCAGTCCCCGACGGAAATTGTATTTTCCATATCATAGAACATATATTATAGATATACCTGTATGGTTACAGGTACTTAATCCGAACATAACCCGTCAGCCCAGCGGTAGCCGTGTTTGTCTGAGGCGGGACGCTTGCTTGGGGTCATTTGATTTCTATTTTGCTGTTTTCGGTTCACGGACGGATCCTCCCAGTGTCAGACCGACAGAATCCTACCGCACATCACATCTCACTCAGCACTGCACACCTTTTTTTACTGACGAACACCCCCCCTGGTCTCGTTTCCTGCATGAGCCTCCTCCCCAGACTCAACCACTAATCACCTCTCTCATCTCACTTTGTTTCTGGCGGCTACCTCTTTTTATTTTTTATTTCGCTCTCTTCTTTTGGCATCTGCGGTTTTTTCTTGTTTTTTGCCTTTATATCATATCTCATGTCAATTGAACTACGACTCAGACACACTAAGAACCTCCTGGAATCCGCTCCCAGCCGGCCTTGCCGATACACCTACAAACTTTCGACCCACGATCTGCAAGAAAGTTCTCACGAGCCTTGAGAATTGCAAAGTCACAGGCGAAACCATTTACAAGAAGACCAGAACAAGTGAGCTTCGTTAGACAATGGCTGAGCCTGCCACCATAGGCTCCGTCGCCCGGCGTGACGACGGAGCAAACAGCAGCAGACTGACCACGATTACGCCCACGTCCACGTTCCCACCAAAACCGCAGCCCCTGAGGATGCCAGCTGCAGCGGCTGGTCAACAGCACCTCTTACCCGAGATGATCCCGCCCGCAGATGGCTCGGGAGATGACGAGGACATCTATGGGGAAGATGACGCGCAGTCGCTCATCGAGCCGGCCCTGAGCCCTGTGGTTACGCGCCTCACCTCGCCCAAGACGCCAGCCGCCGAGAAGATGGCTGCCATGGACAGGATCGCCGAAGGGTACTTTGAGGGCGCGAGCGGAGACAGAGAAGACGAGTCTTCAGGCGAGGACACGCCCATACCGACAGGATCTAGGATGCCTCCTGCGGCCTCGATACCACCTCCTCAACCTCAGTCGCTCGAGAAGCTGCCCACGCCGTGGAGGACCGGTCCCAAGGAGATCGTCGTCACGCCCTCCGACACGCCCAACTCCAGGCCAGCCCTGGGGAGCGCGCGGGCCGCCGCTGCACGACACCGGCGCTCAACATCGGGGGGCTCAGATGCCTTTAGGCGTTTCTCCAAGGCCCTCCCTTCGTTGTCTCTGCCATCGCTTCCCAACAGGCTCACGGTGCCCGCCTTCTTCTCGTCCCTGACCACAACCTCGCAGTCAGAGTCCAAGGATCCGTCGGCCAGTCCCAAGAACCAACCATCCCCCTCATCTTCAGCAGACCCGAGCCCGAATCCGAGGCATAGCAGCAGCTTTCCCCTCAGTCCCCGGCAACAACCACCACAGCTCACCCAGCAGCGGCAGCAACAGCAACAGCAACAGCAACATGGCCGGGCGGATCTGGTCCACCGACCACCGTCCAGCGCGACCAGGCGATCCCTCGCCCTCAGGAGGTCAACCTCGGACGAGTCAATCCTGTACCACTCGCTCTCGCGCATGTCGAGTTTTGGGGATGACCAGCGGTTCACGCACATCCGGGAGCAGGTCAACTCCAGGTTTAAGGCCATCGTGGACTCCTTTGACCCGCCCTCCTTCAAGCTGCCCAGCATGCCCAACACCCTCAACCTGCGCTCCCCCCTGAAGAAGGGTGAGTTCTCGGTGGAAGAGCTGAGCTTCGACCCAAGCAACAGGTCGGCTCCGGCGCGGGCGATCAAGGGCCCCAAGGACCCCTTGGACTGCGCACTGGAGTCTCTGACGGGGGATGTGGTCATCATGGGCGGATACAGGGGTTCTGTGCTTCGTTCTGCGGAGCCGCCTCACAGACAGCTATGGGTGCCGATCAAGGTGGGACTGAAGGTCCGGAAGGTGAACCTGGAAGTCGGTCTGGACCCGGAGGATGAGGAGAGGATGGAGGAGACCATCATCCCGTCTGGGATGCTCAAGAACATCGGCCCCGTCGACATATCGAAACGGCTCTTCAAGAGGCTGCGCGAGTGCGAGAACGCCAGGACCGGAAAGCTCAGGATCCACGACTACGGCTACGACTGGCGGCTGAGCCCACACCGCCTCTCCCAGCAGCTGGTCGCTTTCATGCGCAGCCTGCCGTCGAACCGCGGGGACAAGCCCAGCGGGGCTTTTGTCATCGCCCACTCCCTAGGCGGCATCATCACCCGCCACGCCGTGAACTGCGCACCCGAGCTGTTCTCAGGCGTCGTCTACGCCGGGTCACCGCAGCGGTGCATCAACATCCTCGGGCCCCTGCGCAACGGGGACGCCGTGCTGCTCAACGAAAAGGTCCTCACGGCACACGTCAACTTCTCGCTGCGGACCACCTTTGTCTTCCTGCCCGAGGACGGATTCTGTTTCGTGGACAGGACGACGGGCGAGGAGTACAACATCGACTTCTACAACCCGGACGACTGGGTCAAGTATAGGCTATGCCCTAGCGTCGGCGGACCTGCCCTACCCCCCTTCTCCGCCAAGCGCATCGGCGCCCTGGGTTCCTTCCTCAGCCTGTCCGACTCCCTGTCCCTCTCGCGCGGCCGAAGCAGCAGCGACCCTCTGTTCCGAAGAACCAACCCCTCGCCCCCGCGCAAGCTTGTCAAGGACCGCACCCTCGCGCCCCAGATAGACTCCGCTGGTGCCGCCGTCTCCTCCCCGCCCGACAACCACGAGCAGCACCAAAACCAGCCCAACCAGCCCATCACCCGCACCACATCCCCAGCCAAGCAACAGCAGCGCAGCAACAGCACCAGCGCCGACCAGGCCCGCAACCTAGCCTACCTTACCCGCACCCTCGCCGAGACCAAACGCTTCCGCGCCGAGCTGCAGCACAACCCCGCCCACCAGTCCGCCAACATCTACCCGCCCATCGCCGTCATCTACGGCAAAGAAATCCCCACCGTCTACGCCACACGAGTCCCCTGCCGCGACGCCATCCCCTGCGCCGACGTGTACGACGACCTCGTCTTCGGCTCCGGTGACGGCGTCGTTCTCAGCCGGGCCGCCATGCCCCCTGCCGGCTACCAGATTGTGCGAGGGGGCCGGGTCAGTACGGATAAAGGGCATATTTCGCTCTTGGGAGATTTGAATGCCGTGGGGAGGGCGGTGGAAAGTGTGTTGAGGGGAAGGGCCAAGGGGATCGGGATGGGGCCGATAGGAGGAGGAGGCGGTCGTGAGGGTGGTGAGGGTGGTGAGGGTGGTGGGAAGACTTGATTGATTTGAGGGACAACATAGAGAGATAGAGAAAGAAAAGAAAGAGAAAGGAAGAAAAGGGTGGGGAAAGACACGATGAACATTATACCAATTGCTCACGCAATGAAAAAGGGAAGTAGGATCAAAAAGCATAGCTCTTACTTTTTTACCTGTAGGATATTCAAGTCACATTTTTTCAGCAATTTCCACACGAGGAGTATTGAAGCAAAGACTCGTTGAACAACAAGAGGAGGACTACTGGGACAAGCATCCATTGGTGTCAAGTACTAGAGGGAAAAGAGGAATAAAGGGGGGAAATTTTACATTTACAAAGCCGTCTTTATTATGCATATAATCCGTTGCCCACCAGAGAAAAGTAAGTGTCTGAGAAGTCTTTATTTCTCTCTCTCTCTCGTGTTTTTTGGCCCCCTTTTCTGTATATTCCTCTGTCTCTCTTCTGCCCATCCATCCTCACTTTCCCCGTTTCGTCACCTCAAAAAATTCCGTCAGCCCCTTGGCGACCACATCGACGTTCATGTTCACCAGCGGCATCTTCTCGTAGCTCCCCTCCTTCATGATGGCCACGAGGGCGAGGTAGCGGTCGACCTCGCGCAGCATGATGGGGCGCAGGCCCTCGTTGATGACGATGTGGCTCTCGGCAAAGGAGACGGCGACCTGGTCCTCGAGCTTCTGGGACCAGGGCGGACCCTCGAGCCGGTCGCGGTGGGCCTTGCTCCGGGACCAGCTGCCGTAGACCATGCTCACGTCGATGATGACGTCGATGTAGTCGGAGCATATCTCGTAGCTGGCCATGTCGGCCGGGGCCGAGTCCGTGGCGATGTAGATCTTGGACAGCACATCGAACAGGTAGGCCTTCTCGAAGCGGCACGTGCGGCACAGGTTGGTGAGCATGGCCTCCAGCTGGCCCAGGCGCGGGATCAGCTTCTGGATCACCTTGCTGAACGCCTCGAAGATGGAGTGGTTGTAGATGGACGTGAGGTGGAAGGTCACGGGGGCGTTCTCGAAGCCCTCGTCCGACAGCTCGTCCTGGATGCGGATCGTGATGTCGCGCTGGATGTCGAGCTTGTAGTCGTCCGACAGCCCGTCCACCTTGTGGATGAACACCTCGATGTTGATGGAGGGGTAGTTGCGTTGGAGGTACAGGATGGTGGCGTTGAGGCGGGACACGGCCTCGAGGTAGTCGTCCTGCGCGTCGATGACCCAGATGAGGGCGCCAATCTCGCCGAAGACGGCATCGATGTCAAAGTTGGGGTTGTCGAGAAAGTCGATCTGGCCGGGAAAGTCCCAGACCTGGAAGTCCATGAACGACCTGGCACGCGGGAGTCAGTTTCTCGTCAGCTGCAAGAGGGGTTATGTTTTCTTTTCTTCTTCTTGCAGGGCCTGCAAACTCACGCCATCGACTCTTTTTGTATCCTCACTGTCGACTCGAGGAATAGCGTCTCGCTTGGTGGTACCTTGTGAAAGACCACACTTGATATGGAAGACTTTCCGCTTCTGCTCACTAGTCAGTCGACTGCTTCATCCAGGTCAGGAGGGTTCTCTCTCTCTCTCTCTCTCTCTCTCTCTCTCTCTCACACACACACACACACAAACATACCTTCTCTGGCCCATCAGCAACAACCTGGGCTTTCCCTTCCCTGCGTTGACCGAGGCCTGCTCGCTCGTCGGTGACAAAGCGCCATCTCTCTGCTGAAGTCGTGCTCGGTTCTGCTCATAGACACGTTCTAGATTTAGCGCCGCTGCACTGACATACTTGACGTTGGATCGTCGCGGTGTTCCCGGGGCAGTGGAGCTCCTCGAGGCCTCATCAGAAGACATTATGGAAATGAAGGGCAGACGACACACGGTTGAAAACAACAACAAAGAAAAACAACAGAGGGGGTATCTTTTGGGTCGGGGAAAGAAGGGGGGGGGGGATGTGACGGCAGACAACAGATCGTCTTCAGTGCAACAAGACAAGTCTAAGCCTTGGGGCGTGTTGCGCAAGAGGGTACAGGAAGAGTGTTGTGGGGGTTCCAAGTCCACACTGCCTTCACGACCTGACTGACTCCTTCCACAGGTACCTGTCCACTATCCTGGTTGGCAGCGGGGGTTGGGGAAGTGACAGCTCAGCTATCATGAATGGCTCGGACGGAAGGGACCGGCGACCTCGGGAAGGGGATCTTTTAAGGGGCTGATATATGTCTGCGAGATCCAGCAGTGAGGCTCCGGCGTCAGCCAGAAGAGGACCCGGCTTTTCTCTAGATGCGGCTGGCTACCATAGAGTATCTCGCTGTGCAAAGAGGGAGAGGATCATGAGCCTCATCGCCAGGAGCGTTGACAGGTGGTCGCATATCAGACAACCGCGAGTTGATCGAGGCGGTTGAGGTATCTTTCGCCTGTAGAGCATAGGGCAAGGATGGAAACGGCGGCTGGCGAACACCACGTTCGTCAGGATTGCCGCCCTTACCCGCTGCTGTTCGATGACCGAGCGGGTTGTCTGATTCTGTGAGAGCGCAGTGGCCACCACGAAGGGGACGGGTCAGGGGAAAGCAGAATATTTGTCATTCTTATGGTGGTACAGGCTCACAGAGTGGCTCCGTAATAGTCTGGTCAGAGCTGAGAGGAGGATGGGGCCTGGGGAAAGAAAGAGAAAAGAAAAAGGAGGGGGGTGTGACTCAACTCTCGTCTTCCCCTACCTTATTTTGGCTGGACCCACGGCGGTAGCAGGAGGACGCAAACGATGCTGACCAGTCTCTTGAGTCCGGCGGAATGAGGAGAGGGAGGAGAGACAAGAGTGAGCCTGCCACTGGACAGGCATGAAGCATGTTGGAAGGGGTCTTTCTTTAATGAGCAGCGAGGTGGTGCAGGAGGTACGGAAAGTGTGTCTTATCTCTGGGGTATGACGAACAGGAGCCGAGGTGGTGGTGCTGCTGTCACAGGTAATTCGCCGTACCCCGGCCGAGACAAACAGCAGATCAACTCTGACAAGTGATGTCTTGCTAAACAAGACCTGTGACTGGCTGGGGGACACCACAAATCATGTGCTGTGATGCCGCAGAAGCAGAAGCAAGTACAGGGTCGTATTGAAGGGGAAAAAAAAGGGGGGCTCGAGCATTTACCTCCATGGTGACAACTGCGACGTGACCTGAGCACTCAGCTTTCTCCCGATCTCTCAGGAACGAATCACAGTCCGAAATTCCTCTAAAGTTCTTCTCATGAGCGAGAGTTGAAGTTTCTCTCACACACACCAACTCGGTCCCGGCGGCCCCCGAGGGGCTGTGAGCCAAAGGATTTCGAGAAGGAAGAAAAAGGAGGAGGAGATAAGTCTCTGCGGGATTCTGTAGCTGTACTGCGACGCTGACAGTTTGCTGGGCGAGACAGAGAGGACGGCTGGTTGGCTGGATGGTTGGCTGGCTGACAACCTTGTGTGATTTGAGAACTTGAAAATATCAGATAAGCGGGCATTCCTCTTCCTCTTCCACCAAACCGAGTGGCTACCGACCAAGATGAGACGAGATGCAGCCTCGTCTCCGAACGAGAGCCGAGATGGCGTCAGTGAGGGTCGACAGCCGAGATATGCAACACGGTTGCTCGCTTGGTCTCGTCTCTGAAAGTATGACTATCTATCTCGTGGCGGGCGAGCTGCGATGCGATGCGACCTGAGCGAAGACTGCGTGTGTGAGATCAGAGCTGCGTTGCTCTTGTATTCGTGTGTGTGTGTGTGTGTGTGCGTGCGTGTGTGATGATAACTCGGCCACAGGATGTTCCTTTTTGCTTTTGTTTTTTTCTGTCTCTCTTTCAGAAACACGCACAGAGCTGTCATACAAGACGGGGTGAGTTGTGGTTGTGTCTCGAGCAAACAATGGAATGCACAAGATAATAGAAGAAGAAGAAGAAGACGTCAGTCAAGGTTGGAATTGAGTTCAAGCAAGTCGCAAGCCGGGTAAGTACCGCACAACCAGGAGGACCGACGGTGCATATCCTTGGAAACGGAACAAGCGCTACAGCAGGGTTAGGGTTAGAATGTAGCAGCAGGCTCCTTCCTGAACATTGCTTCGACGATCGAATCTCAAATCATGCGTGATCATAAGCTTTTCACTTCGACCTGCTGCAGCTAAGCATCCAAATATATTGAAAGCTTCACCATATAAACTTCTATGCCTTTTCAGCAGTGGGCTTACTCGCCATGACATGGCATGGCACGGCACATCCAACGACGGATAACACAACCTGAACCTCATCGACCAACTTTGAGTGGTACTCATGGGACACCATCAAGTGAGATGGGTGACGTGCACATGCATAGAGGCAGTGCAAGGCACACTGCATACTATGGTTCAAGCCATCCACAGGTGGTCCTGCAGATCTGAGTGGACGAGATCAATGGGTGGCTCAGCAGCCAACTCACCATGCATTGCTGCCTAGTGCTGCTGGGGCAGATGTAGAGGCGCTGGAGCAAGCCTGTGTACTTCGTGATCGTATCCCCCCTCCCCTCCCCCTCTTCCTCATCACAATCTCAACCTGAAACATCTCCGTCACACATCAGAGGCTACGTCTCCTGTGGTTCAGCAATGTCGTTCGCTCCGACATTCGGCTCCTTTGGAGACCTCCTCTCCATCGTCCTGCTCATCAAGGACATCCTCTCGGCTCTAGACGACAGCCGTGGCTCCGCGAAAAAGTTCCAGGACTTGGTTCAGAGGCTCACCAGCCTGGACCAAATGATACAGCAGGTCGATAGGGTCTACCGCAGCCCACAACACGCCGACGCCTTCAACAGCACATCCGCCACGGCATTGCAGGTCACCGGACAGATTCGGAAATGTCTTGAGGAGTTCAAGGCTTGGCTAGAGAAATACGCCAAGAATTTAGGTCCCGGGGCGTCGGACAACGTGGCGAAGAAGGTTACCAGGCGTGCCAGGAAAATCCAGTTCAGGTGGGAGCAAGACCGGGTCGATGAGTTTCAGCAGCAAATCCATATGTACAACATGTTGCTGAACACGTTCCTTCAAGCAACGACTCTGTAAGCATACAATACGGCAGCACACCAGGAGATGGAGGATACCTCTGCTTACATTCAACAAATAAAAGCATCAACGAACAACGGCATCACGACGAGGTTCTCAAGAGCTGCTACAAGACAGCTGAGCAACTCTCTACCGTCCAAGACCACATAAAAGTCACGCTTGACGATCAGAGACGGATGTTGCAGAGACTGTGGGGACTCTTTTGGGCAGAGAATACTCGGAAGGCTGAGGTTCATATCTGGATTAGGTATCGAGATCAAGAGGTCGACTTGCCCAATCCTCTCAGCCTTGATGCCCATGTCAGCCATGCTGAACGAAGTCCATTCGAAGCTCCTCAGTGGCTATGTGTTGGATGCGCCCTTCGAGCAGCAATTTGTTCTAGAGGATGCAGCTGGCATTTCTGAGAAGATTTACAAGACCAACATTCCGAACTGGGAAGCCTTCGACTTCTGGCTGCATTTGAGATTCCAGGGGAAAAAGGGTGCCCGCCGGGTCCTCCAACGACGTTATGTCCTACAAGAACGATCTTCCCAATCAGAGATCAACCGGGATATAGACTGGGAGACGTTATTCTCGTCGCGCCAGTTGGTGGACATGAGTCTCATGTGCCGAGAGTCAGCCGACAAGCACTTACTACCAGCTGCCCCTGGTGCAGGCCCGTCTCAACGGGTAGTACTGGGATACAAGTCCAGTGGTGAGCAGTCCTTGCCCCCTCTCTCCCTTCAACCTGAGTCAGCAATACTGATAGTCTCCAGTCAAAATTGTAACCGATGCTATAGGAGGATAAGTAACGCCGAGGAAGACGAACTCTCCTCGCCTGGCTTACGACCACCAGCCCAGGAAAGTATCTCGGGGCCGAACAAGACCTGCGCTGAGTGCCACGGCAGGGCGAGGGCGAGGAACACCAAGGGCGGGGATTCCAGCTTCGTGGAAGACACTGAAGCTGGTTCCGACGAGGAGGATGTCAAGGGCCTAGTCCGTGTGCGGCTAATCCCCAGAATCAATCGCAAGAAGCCCCAACGTGAGAGTGACGAGGGATCTGAGTTCTCCCCATCCGACCCTTCAAGCTCTCAACGACAGTCCGAACAGCTACTCCTTTCTGTTGGCCTCAACTCAGAGTCACTGGGACCAGATGTCTTTGATATCTTCAGTAATCACTCTCGTGCTGTTCAACAAAAGATAATTCAGGGCCACAGACAGCGGCAGAGTCATCAGACGCCAAAGAATAGCGTCATTCCCATTGCCAACGACCCTCCAGGTCAAAGTTCCTCCATGGTTCCGCAAGGACCCGAAGACCTTGATGCTATGCACAATCTTCTCGATTTCTTGATTGCGATGGGGGACCAGCAGAAGAAGGAGATGGCCCCTCGAAAACGAGGAACAAGGAATACTCCGCAAGCCCTAGTAAGCCCAGCAGTCTTCATAGCATTGCTATGCTTTCCCAAAACCAATTCGCCCCAAAACATCCAGCCCAGAGCATTCCCAAACCACTTTAATTTAAAGTATAGATTCTAACAACCCCCTCCACAGTGAATATTACAAGCTTTTCATTACCTCAATATAAATAGAATAAGCGCTGCTAGCAGCATACATATGCAGTAGGCTCCAGATGAATGGCATGCAACCCCCCAGCTTTTACCCTCTGCTATTCGACAAGCTAACGCCTAGCAGCAGATGATAGCTGAAACAAATAGCGAGCCCGCTTGGTCAGAAAATGCAGTAGTAGTAGTAGCAGCAACAGAACCGCCCTACAGGCCCTAACAGTAATTAAATACTGCCTCCGAGCCTCAACACGCCAAGGCCAGAGTCCCGGCCGCCACCAGGCGATGTTCTCTTCGACGTCCAATATCTCATGGCACCAAGATCTCTACTGGACGAGGTGATTTGTCCCGATTGTGGCCTGTGACCGATAGCATGAAGTCAACTTAGGATGATACTCACATCCAATACCCTCATCACAGTCCTTAGGACACAGCCTAGGCAGGCTCACAGTACGAATCATGTGGCGGATCGACTTGTGGCACCGTCTTGCATCTCAAGGCAGCATCATGATAAGAGCGAGCGAATATACCATGCTGCGCAATAGTACATATTTTTTTATTTTTTTTTTGGATGAATGTTCATCGTGCAGTGGCGTGCATATGTCTCAGAGACCAGCCCGTACCACAACCAATCGTCTATCTGCTGACAAGCTGCAGATGGTGTCTCATCGTACAAGGACGGCCCGATCGACGGCTCACGACACCTCGCCTGCGTGCTTCTCGTTCTCCTTCTTCATGCCTCTCCCAAACAAGCCTGCTACAAAACTCTTCCGGCGCTTCGCTACCCTGATAGGTTTATCCTCGCCGATGGGGGTGTCCTCGGCGCTGGTCGGGGGCGTCATCTCGCCAGCCGCCATATCGGCTCGCCCTGACGTCCTAATGTTGGTAAGAGACTACGTCCATGTCAGTTTCTTTGGGGCCCCCCGCGTTTCAAGATATGTTCGTGGGGCTCTCCTCTCCTCCCTCCTCACCTTGACACTCAACCTCTTCCTCCTCGACGCGTAGCTCGCCTGCCCCTCCTCCTCGATCACGCCCATCGTGTAGGCACCACCGTCCAGGGCGTCGTCCAGGGCGTGCGCGATCGTCTTGCCGTTACAAGCGACGTTGTCCTCGGGGAGCGGCACGAAGCTGATGAGACCTCGCTGCGGCTGGACGCCCAGCGCCTCATGGAGGTGCTCCGACAGCACGAAGGCATTGCGTCGGTTCGTAGCAGGCTGGACGTAGGGCGGCAGAGCCGACACCGTCGCGGTGTAGGCGGGCTCGAACGTGCCGGAGAAGAAGATGCACTGCGAGTGCTGGACGTTGACGGCGATCGAGGAGAGGGGCCTCTGATACCTCTCTGCGAGCTTCGTACTCAGCTCGGTGATGAAGATGAACTCGTCGCCGATCTGGGTCCCCCACAAAAATCATAAGGTCAGCACACACACACGCTTGGTCTAATCTTGGGTCCCTCAGACATGGGGCAAGGGTGGACGGGCCTTACGATCACGTTCGTCCTGAGCTCCACCAGCACGATCGAGTCGCTGCGTATCCTCTCGCGCAGCGGGCTGCCGTCTCCACGAACGGAGAAGGCGCCCTCGAAATACTCATTCTTGCGCCTCGCCAGCTCTGCCCTCCCCATCGTCCTGGCCGACTGCCTGTTGAAGTCTCCTGGTGGTGGGCGGTCGATGGGCCGTGTGAGCTCGTCCGTCTCGGAGACCTGTGGTAAAGTCCACGGGTGCCTGTTCACAGAGACGCGTTTCCGCTCTGGAAAAGACATCTTCTAATTTTTTTTCCTTCCAGGCTGATGGGTTGATACAGGGCCGCCAGCCGCCGGGATATCTGGTCGGTATTTTTTGGGCCTCGAGAGGATGCTCCTCAGGTAATAGCAGGAGGTAAGGAGGGACGAAAAGGTGTCAATTGCAGTGCAGAGCAGCGCAGCCCTTGCAGCAGCAGCAGCAGCAGCAGCTGACGGTAGTAAAGCCCTAAAATCCCGAGAGTTGAAGGAGGGTTGGGGGGGGAGGGGGGTGGAGGGAGAAGGCGGCTCGCCCTGTCACGCAGGATAGACTCGAGATCGGCTGTGGGTGGTACTGTAATATCTTTGTGCACATATGTCTCGAGCCGTGGCTTGCTCGACTGTCGCTCACAATCGGGTCGCGTGTTTCATGGACCGGTCCCTGGCCCGCCGTGCGTCGCTTTGTATGTCGTACTCGACAAGTCAAGTCCAGCAGCGGGCTCTGCTTCTGCTTGTTCTTGTTTTTTGGTGTATGGGGCCTTTCTCGAGGGCGGGATCATTACGGTCTTCTCAGTGGTGGAGAAACTGGACAGGTAGAACAGAAGCAAGCAAGTCGGGCTTTCTCTCACACTATGAATATGGGACGGGATGAATGGGTCTGACAATATCTTGGTGGTCATTCGACAGGCTGTGCAGAAGAGAATACCTTGTAAAGTGGCGGCGCGGGATGGTGTAACCTTACTTTTGATTGTTTCCCCTCCTTCTTCTGCTCATTTGTTTTTCTTACCCCCCCTTCCTTTTCATTTTGTGTCTTAGAAAACCCGCACTCAAGTATCAGCCAAAGCAAGGGCCACCCGCCCGGCTTCCCGTCGTTGGGCCCTGCTGCAAAACCAAAATCCCATCAACTGATCGCAGCAGACAAGGCGGAAGGGGGGACAGGGCCCGTCGCCGCATGCTGCTTCCCGCATCGGTATGGCCTGGCTATGTACTATAGCATGCGCGTGTATCTGTGCAGGTATCTGAACACGTCGTGCATGCCTCGAGATATCGAGAGACCTCTTGGGAATGGGAAGAGAAAGAGAGGGATAGGAAGAAAAGAAGAAGAAGAAGAGGAAGAAGAAGAAGAAGAAGAAGAAAAAGGAACGACGGGGTCAAATCTGTGGTGGGCGCAGACAGCGTGATCAACCAACCGTGCAGACCCTGGACATTTCCATCTGGAAGACCTGCGCGTTCTGCAAATGGCGAAAGGGTCCTCCTATTGTAGAAAGTTGTTGGCTTGTCCACAGAGAAAAGACTAGAGGTAGAATCAGCAGGTGAATACATATATACATATCATGTCCCCAATTGCTGCACTCATTTCGACGCGCTCTGTAGTGCTGTTTGCCTCTGGCCTGTTCGGAGGATTACTTGCTGGTGCATGGTGACTGGTCGCGCCCCCGCAGTAGAGGGTGCCAACGTCTCGGTGACTGACCACTGCTAAGACGGCCTTCATTAGTGGGTGAAAGAGTGTGGGGTGGGGGGAGGGGGACGACTGTCGTTCGCCCTATGCTCCTCGTTATTCGTACTGATCATGTCGGGACCTGCAGGACCATGTCAGATCTTTCAGCTGATAGATGGCAGATCTTCATAGGATTTCTCCCATCCAGTCCTTCGACGTCGTATCGCAGTAGCGAGCCTGCTGTCATTTCCACAGAATCTCAAAATCAAGACTGCTATGTCTCTCGTTGTGAGCCGTTTCCTGCGTTGCACTTTGGTGTTGGGGGCCGGGGGGGGGGGTTCGTGGGGAACTGCCACAGCGGGAGAATGGTGGTTGACCAAGGAAAGAGCCAGCAGTGGGCGAGAGCAGCCGTAATCCTGGTACTGAGGCCTAAACCAGTTTAACGCGCTTGGGAAGATGCAGGGCATACACAGCATACAGTGGGGTAAATTACAAGTTCATTGCTATATAAGTATGCAGCCGCCCGCCAGCCTTGTCTGGCCACGATCTACCCTGCTCACCGTGTTCACATTTTCCCCCTCATCTCACGATCAACGACAACTCAAAACGAAGTCATGTGCTGCGGGCTCCATACTATACCACAAGTGCCTGAGAAACTACCTGACCTGCGCCGCTGGCGTCTCCTCTTCGACGATATCTCTTCTCAGCATCACGGCAGGCTCTAGGGAATGTCGTCATGATGAGCCAAGGCATCGATTTACGTGTGAATGGGAACGTATGTTCTGGATCTGCACACCAATATAACATTCAATCTATCTGGTGTTTTCATTTCTGCGAATGTCGCGGCATCGATCGAGAACCCTGTAAATTCAAAGACGTCTCCTGAGATTTACGCCAGCATCTGCCTGCTAACACACGGAGGGCGCAGACACGAATTTCGTCAAGTCCTTCGCCACAGACCTTCCGAGCTTCAAGGGCTCAGCTCAACAAGAAGACGTTCAAGGTGGGGGGCCGGCTGATGGACCACGCGGTCAGCCAGGGGTGGGGACAGCAGTCTCGGAGAGCTGTTGGTATGAACATGATGAATTACTGCGCGAGCTTCACGGTCTCCAAAACGACACACTAGAACATCTACGGCGCTCCAAAGAAACTGAGTCATACGTCATACAATCACTCGAGGAGCACGATCAGCATGAGTTACTGAAGTGGGTGGAATCTTCTGAATCTCACTTCATGTTGGTAAATGGGTGCGAGGAGAATGACGGGTCGGACGACGACTCGATCTGGTCAGCAGACCTTCTCTGGGAGATGGTGAAGCGCATCCGAAAAACACAAGGAAATTCAGAAGCTCTGAAAAGTACTACCGTGGTGGCTCATTTCTGTGATCGGCCCCGGGATGCCGTGCAGGGGACACTGCCGGAGATGGCAATAAAGGACCTCCTCTTCCAGCTCCTCGTGACTCATCGGCACGTCTTCTCCGACCATGGCCTGTGCCAGCGGGAAGGCTTGACGCAGTCCGGTTTGGCAAGCGCAGCCAACCAACCCCATAATCTCCGGAAAATTTTCCAAAGGTGCATCGAGCTCGCTGGCATGAAAACACTCGTCGTCATGCTCGATAGCATCGACGTCCCGTTCCAGCCATTCGTTGAAGGTCTTCGAGAATTCTTGCAAGCCGTTGTCCAAGAAGCCAAAATTGTTGTCAAGGTTTTCATGACCCGCCGGGTGCCAGGCAAGGACGCCTACTTTAAAAACACCATAAAATACTCGGAGATTACACTGCTGCATACGCCTGCTCGGCAATGGCTGCCGGAGAATTGAACAATCAGAGCCGGCGCCTGACGTTCTCAACACATCCTTTGGTGGCATCAATGGAGGCGGCTCATATGTAGCTGGCCATCTGCAGACTTGTCGCACCCAGGATGGCTTGCTAAGTATCTGGTGTCCTTCTTTCCGCTGGTCCCTGCTCATGACAAGACAAGAGAGCTGAGTGAGAACAGAGCGGTCGGGTCCTGTGCACTGACTATCGCGTGAGGGTGGCAGCCATGACGGAACCTTCGGCAGAACCCCTCTAGAAACTATGCTCCCGAGAGTGAAACACGGTCCGGATCGAGATGGTGAAGGCTTGGTGGACTCAACGGGATGAGTGAGAAGCACGACGTCCTACACGGAGACACCGATATAGGTTCAAATAAAGCCCAAGCAAAGCCGTATAAGGTATATACTGTGTATAGAATAAGACAGGCAGAGAGGAATCACATATATTTGGTAGGTAACAAATTGGCTAGGTAACCTCGACGTATGAAGCCGCATGGATATTTATTGGACGAAACATCGAAAGGAATAACCACCGGTCTCACAACCCGATCGAGTAGCCCGGGTTATTAGGCCTCTCCATTTGGGTCAAGAAATCCTTAAATTCTTTGCCCAATCTCAGCACTATCTTGACATCGTGCGAAGTCATTTCATTGCCACCATCACTGTTCGACCCGCGGGCGTGATATAAGGCGGCAGTCAAGCAGTTTGTGATCTGGATCCCGTTCATCTTAGTATAGGCACCGCCGTCTAGGTTCGGAAGCTCATTCTTAACGAAGTCGGTAAGTGACGCCTTGGCTCGGTCTTCTACATCTTGGAGGCTGTCGATTAATTGGGTCCAGAGAATCTTCTGCGCATCGAGAGTGAAGTCAGGAAAGAGCAGTGACATGTCGAGACGTGACTCAAAGGCCGGATCAAGGGCCAGCCGGGGCTGGTTGTATGTTATGAAGATGAGCCCCTTGGATTGATCTAGATGACGAAGGAAGATAGACGTGAGAGCTAGATGAGTGCAATTCCAGCCGCTGGTGCGTTTTGAGATCAAGAGTTCTGTGTGCTCAAGTAAGAGGATGGCCTTCCAGTTGGCGGCCCTGCGGAACGCCTCCTCGAGTCGTTGCCCGAACACGTCCGGCTCCACGCCTAAGTCACCGAAGTTGACTGTGTAGAGAGGCGCTGCGAATGTCGCAGAAAGGCACTCTTGCTGAGGTGTCAGCTCGACCAAGCACTTTGAGTTGGCGGAAAGAGAGAGAGAGTGGACTGAGGCAGTAAGCACAACTTACCGGCTGTCAAGGTCTTCCCCGTTCCGGGACGGCCGTGGAGGAGGATTTTGACGCTCCTAGTCTTTCCAGTGATGATGTCGGGACTGACTGGTGGTTTATTGCTACGATGCGCACGCAGTACATTTTGGAGGAACTTCTTGTGGTCGTCCTGCAGGTATAGCTTGTCGAGGGCTTGTTTGTGCCTGTCGACAGGGCAGAGGTCCTCAGGCTTGACCATTTTCCAAGTCATGTGCCTCAAGGAGAAAGCCCAGATCTTGGAGGGGCAAAAGCCTAGCTGTCCATAAAATTTGTCTTCATCCACGTAAGTATATACTGCATCCTCACGGGCACATGTACCGGGATCATGTGGGCTTCCTTCCGGGTGAGGTCTTAGGTCCAGACTCTCTCCGAGACAACCTCGACAGGCAGGTTCACGGACGCGAGAAGAACCTCCCCCACTATCCCACTCATGCTTACTGGTGGTTGCGTAGTCAACAACGACTTTTACCGGACTCTAATAATGGATATCAGTCTGGGTTTTTGCGGGTCGCGGAGGTATGGCGGGAGGAAAGTGGAGGGAAGGGGGAGAGGGGATCTCTTACCTTTTGCGCCGTTTGCGCCGTTTGGGGCCACGCATCTCCTGTATATTCTTGGTAGACCGGCTGGCCTCGGTAGTTCCAGTAATTATCGCCTCGTTGGGAAATTTTCTCTCGGATATAGTCTTCACCGCTGACATACTTAGCCGGTAGGATCTCTAGGGTCTCAATCGGTCGCTCGGAAGAGAACGGGCGTATGGACAGCACCTCGAGATGTGGGACCAGCCAATTTCCTGTGCCATCAAAGTCAAGGTAATAGCAACTCATTCGAAAGTCTTCCTGCTCTGAGAGCCTGCAGGACTCAACCGTGCCGATCTTGTACGCTCTCCATCCACCGTCGTCTTTGGTAAACACCGTCGAACCTTGTGTGTATAGAAGCCATAGATCCTTGAAGGCGATTTTCCTACAGGTGTTGGCGTCGATCTCGTTGATTTTGTCCCAGGTACTGGGGTACTCCCTTCGAACGAAATCCAGCAAGAGCTGAGCGTGTTCACCGACATTGCCATGGTTTAGGGATAGCAACCTCTTGCGGTTGTGGAAGATCCACTCGTATGGTTCATAGAGACTCGTTGGAGTTGGAGGCACGTTCATTGCATTAAGCAGCCGAGGAGAGTGAATTCGCAAGGTGTTGCTGTGGCGCTCAATAACTTTCTGATAGACTCGCTCGCCGGTCGAGGGACTTCGCACGACGCTCTCATCTAGTCCGACTTCTCCAATAGACTGCGCAAATATACTAGTTAGATTGACCCGGAACTGGGGGAAGACTTGCTTATATCAATTTTCAGGTTTCTGACCTTGTCCTGTTGACAAACTTCATTCCTTGCATCGGGGCTAGATGAGATTCGAGAAGAACTCGGTGCAGTCCTGTCACGAGACATGGCTTGGTCTCTCACACGATCCTGGTCGGTCTTGAGAGTGGTGTTGGAACATTGGTTGTCGAGTGAAGAGATGAGTGAGGAGCTTGGCTTTCTCGCCGCACCTGGAACCCATGATGGCTTTGAGCCACCGCTTCGGCCTTCGCTTGCACAAGGGAAGCCCAACTCCTCCGTTCTGGCATCCTCCTGTAAGTCCCTCCCGGACTGGTTGTCATTGCTGCCATTGTTCAGTGCCCATTGATCTTTACCGAGATGTTCTAGGGCCACGGCTGTCTGCTCATTGGGGATGGTTGGGACGTTTGCAGCAGTTGTTTTCCCCTTTCCTGGCTTTGCTAGTGATAGAAATAACCCCATTTTGTTGTTGTCTGCGCGTAGATCCTTTCGAAAAAAGAAATTTCCTGTCTTGTTTTGTTCTAGATATGAGACAAATAGCGAGATTGACGGCTGTGATGTGGGAAGAGGGAGTACCTTGGTTCAAAACGATTTACCATAGCCGAGTTGCAACAGGAAGGGCGAGAGAACCCCCCCGCTCACTCCATGGACCAGTTGGCCGAGCTTTGCCACGGCGAGCCAGACTTTGCAGGATGCTCTTTCCACACAGCCCCGCCCTCCAACGCCCTCACCGTCACCTCCTTGGCTTGTCTATGACCACCGTGGCAACCATCACACTCTGGGCAGATCGGCCCTTTGCCCATATACAGCGCAACGCATAAGATGGTGCCCAATGTCAACAGCATCCATGGTCCACTCGCTGCCCTCCATCACCATCACTATCCCCGCCTCGACCGGTCTCTGGCCACCTTGAGGATCACCACATCCCAGACATGTCGGTCCTTTTCCCATATACAGCGCAACGCGTAAGATGGTGCTGAATGTCGACTGCATGCATGGCCCACTCGCCGCCCTCCTTGCAGCCAGACTATCAACACCGTAAGCCAAAGAAGTCCGAATGGAGCAGGTCTCAAAGCCCTTTGGGTTGGAGTTGCACCTTGACACCATGATAGTGATGGTATGTTGTACCGTGGCTCCGTTCATTCCGAGACATCCGTTTGCAGGTTTGATCTGCACGTTGCAGTAGCCATGTTGGCGGAAGGAGAGGCAACATGATGGGCTCGCCCTAGATTTGTTGGACAAATCTTGCATCGCTTGGGCTCCTCATATCAGCAGACGCCAGCGAGCTTTTGGTGGCCGTCCCGTCGGCCCTGTTGATCCTCCATTTCTTCCTGACCCACCCTCCTTTTCACTGCCCAGGTTCACACCCAATTCACAATTGGGGCTTAATCAGAGGGAGACCAAACCCCGTTACCACTGCTGCTGAGAGGCGGAAGGTATCTGGTTTCGTGGGTGGTACTCTGTGCGCCTTTCAAAGGTGTAGTGATGATATACCCTTTCAGTGGATGTTCAAGATGAATCGAACTGATATCTCTAACCGACAACAAGGGTCCCCAACTGAGGGACAGGGACACGACTTGCAAGAAAACGCTCCAAAATCCCGGTCATAATGGCAATGCCATAAATATCGTGAGAGGTGACGCTGTAGGGCTCTTATATGACCATGGTCAGCATTACTGTAACAATATTCCCTCACAAGAACCTTGGAAGTAATCAATGAGTGAGCACACACCATGTGAGGAAAGGCTATCGAGGCCAGACTTTGTGTGGAGCAGGAAGGGAACTCGGAGCTTGACACGAGAGAACTAAAGCACCAGAGAATCATTCAGCCGAGATAGACACGACGCCCTCTCTTGTAGACCAGAGAGGGTCCCACTGTTTCCAAGCAGAAGGGGTTCGGAGTAGATGCAGATCGCATTCTTCTGTTGCTGTGCACACTCGCCTGTGCGCACACGAACACTGATAGAGAGAGAGGTAGGGGAGGAAAAAATAATGATTGTTGTTGTTGTTGAGGTGGTTGCACCTTCCAGTGTCCACATCTGCTGCTCCTCTACTGGCTGGCAGGTGCTAAGCGTCGTAGCTGCATACTTAGCCTTACTTACGCTACGTCCACTGCAGTAACACACAGGCGCCCCTGCCGTGCAATGCCACTCAGATGAATAAGCTCTTATGGACCCAGTCATTGATGCCACGTATTGATTCTACACTTATAAAACAAAAGCACTACTGGCAAAAGTTGTAGTGCTCCAGTAGTAACAGTGGCAATGTAACTCACTGCACTGCTCGTGTACCTCAGCAGCGTGGGATTTTCAGCCCAAGAAAATTCTGCCGTTCTAGCGTTGTGCGATTCGGATGATGAAAAGTAAATATCTGGGCTATGGTGTGGCTTTTGCCCCTGTATAACGTGTTGTCAGTCGCCCTGGGTGTTCTCTCTTCTGCCTCTCTGTTATCGGATATTGCAATGACCTTCAGCATCAGTCCGTCTGGTTTCTGAGTGATTTCCAACAAGCCTCTCTATCCGATCACCGAGCCATCTCTCTCTCCCTCTCCCTCTCTCTCCACCATAAACTATCCATGGCAAGCAATAACTCTGCCCCACTACTCATCAAGCATTATGCTTCGAGTCTGTGCACTAACTTGAATTTCTTGCCGACTTCCAGGATGCAATTGGCTCCGCTGCAGCCATCGCCCAGCTGCTCGGAGAAGCCATCAAACTCTGGCAGATGATCTCGCGGGCCCGCCAGGCGGTGCGCACAGCACCTGAGATGCGCACAAAAACAGCCAACCTGCTGTCCAGCCTGCTCGACACGATACACTCCGTTGAACGCGAGCCGAACCTGCAGAACCCTGGCGTTGACCAAGCGCTCAGGTATATATATGCTGTCGCGGGAGAGCTCAGCCATATACTAGAGGACATGGCAGCACGGCAGCGCAGAAGCACGCTACGACAGAGTCTATATGCACTAGGCCGCAGAGAGGCAGAAGAGGCTCATCTGGGAGACGTCCTGGGACGGCTCTACGGGGCCCGGGATAACTTGCTCCTTAGGATCAACGTGCTGCAAGTGGGCCTGATGGGGGAAAAGGTGGAGGGGATGCAGAAGCCTGAGCTGGAAGTGCACACGGCGACACCGGGGACGACCTGTAGTGCAGAAGAGAATACCCACCACCACTTGGTGCTGGACGGCAACGAGTCGTGGGAGCAGGCGGACCAGGTGAACGGCATTATAGCGTTGGAAGGCTCGGTGTTGTCGACCAAGGCAGAGGTGACGGGCAACAGAGCTCTGGGGAACAGTCGTCAGAAAAACTTCATTCTGGGCAGGACAGTTCCACTCAGCATGCTTGTACATCAGAACTGACTGACTTGTTTTCTTCATTACTAATAGATGACACTAATTTTTTTTTTTTTTCTTTTTTGGAAATATGTCCCCTCCTCAGCAGACCTATACAGTCCACACGGTGATTTGCTACATCCATGGAGCCTTCACACCCACCTTGAAGCCGTTTCATCCCTTGTACTTACTTGCTTGCAGCTCATCAAAGGGGCAGGCACGGTGAGGTGGCAAGACTCAATCAGGTGATTCTCAATCTGCATCAATATTGTAACCTGGCGCAAATGGGGATCACTCCTATCCTATGGTTCAGACCGGTACCGCCTGCCTCTCCTTTCACTCGTCTTCAAGATTACGCGGGTAACACCACCCTCCAAGCCTCCTCCAACCACCCTCTCTCCCCCACCACCACCACCACCTCCTTCTTCTCCCCCTTCGAAATGGGCTGGGCCTCCCGGGTTGGGTATGATCGGCAATCATTGGCAAGTTGTATATGGCAATCGACCAATAGCTCCTTGCATGAAGCACCCTTCAGCTGTGCTGGGGGGCATGCGGGGACCTTGGCCGAGCGGAATTGTCGGAAGTCCTTCATAGAGGAAAAATATTTAAGAAGGGGAATGGGGTAGAATAAATAGGCCACACTTATACATAAATGTCTCTGTCTGCCTTGTGAAAGAGAATGCTGGTCCAGGCTCCATCTCCAATCTTCTCGACTCTCCCAGACAAATGCTACAATTGCTTCACAACAAGGCATTTTCCCAATCATGACCTCCCGCGTTCAAAACAGTAAGCGCCTCGTGAGAGATCTACTCATGTCACGACTTGTCTGCAAACATCAACTGACAAAGGACGAAATCTGCCAGGGCCTTCATTGAGTGGTACCCGTACAGAGGCCCTAGTCCCCTCTGTGGATGAGATGCTCAAGCAGCTCCAGTCCCAAGGCATTGTCAGATTCAAATCTACCGATCGTGGGGAGGTGCTGGTAGTCAATGACGAGATAGTCCTCAGCTATTCGGGCCACCAGCCACAGACTTCGCAAGAAGCCGAGATGCCAGCACCCGGCGACGCGCAGCCGCAAGAATACTCCATAGGTAAGTTAGATAAAGTCTAATCTAAAGATACGTCTACTAAATCCTGTGCGTAATTATCCAGCCCGCAACATAACTCGCAACACAGCTACCAACGAGAACCGCATCGTAGGTTTCGAGGAGTTCAGATCTGTCAAAGCCCGAATCGAGGACTGTGTGGCTGAAAACGAGGCGAAGCAATACAATCATATTGGGCCCAGGAGCCACTTTCCTCCCTCTGGAGAGACACGGGTGCCGGCCAACGAGGTAGGAGAAGCTTGGGTCTGGGGCTTGGTGCGAGCTCTGCTGCTCATTGTAGCACAGCTCTTTCCGTAAAGCTTTGTAGTATTGAGGAAGTTAGTTTGCATATGCAGTCAGCTTATTTGGCCAGTAATGTCACCCACAGTCATCAAATGCTGATTCCAGTTGAGGAATGTGACTCCGGAAGCTGGCAGGTAGGCCACACAGCCTTATTCCCCATGATGGAGAGCGCCCGACCGCACATCACCACGCCACCATGCAACATTTGCCTTGTACACATCCCAGGAGGCTCTATGCCGGGGCCTTTGAAGCAGCACGTTCCTGATGGCGCTGGAGTACTTCAAAACTGCTAAAGTCCCATTCTTGGTTGGTGTTCAAATTACCCAAATCTCGAGGCACACACCTAAGGGAGGGGAGGACGGTGATAATAGTATCAATAAGGCTGTCATAAAATTTGTCTCTGTCAGAACCACACTCACCAGCTGCATATAATGAGTTGCTTGAGATAACACAGGTGAGGTGAAGTTCGACCCTGATCCACATACCATGAGGAAAGACAAGTCGATATCGTGAGGCTCAAGGCTCCACAAAAGTACAGTACAACTATGTACGTATAATGTGGGCTGCTGTGGACAGGTGGAGACCATTGCACTACAGGAGCAAAACCCCTGCTATGCATTTTGAAAATCTTTATGCATCATTACTGATGACAAGGTTTGAGCAAACTCTATATTTTGTTTTCTCTGCCATTGCCCATACCTCTGGCTACCCGTACATCTCTGAAATCATATCTCATAACGGGGATGGAATGGCTAAGCAGTACTTGAGTGGCAGCATTGGGGGACTCGAGAGCACACTGTAGGCCAGTTTCCATAGGGATGCCGGAAGCGACGGGTCCTTATCTATAAGATCTGTGGAGAAGCGGGTCTTTTACCCTAACCCTCACGTTTCTCTGTCGCATAAACCATCTACAACCTCGGAGGCCTGAGACAGCCACCTGAGTATTTTCTCTTTTCATTGCATTTTATCTTCTGTATCTTGTATATGTAAAAACGGAGAGAGAGAGAAGATAGAGAGAGAGAGACGGAGAAATATGCATACGGGAGTTACAAGAACAAAAAAATGAGCATTTGCAAAAAGATGATTTGCGGAATTGAAGTTATCGTCATGCTACACCTGATAGGTGTCGTGTGTGTGAGTCCGACCGTCTACGCGGCTATATAGGTCATAGTCGCTTCCAGGCAGCTGGGAGTGGTCACTCTTTTTAGCTGTCACATACATCGTCCACTCTTGTCTCCAGACTCCTTTCCAAACGCCATTGCTTCTACATTTAGGATTGGGGGAGGGGAAGGGGCAATGCAAATCCAGCAAAGTCCCCTCTGATCTAGGCAAAAGGATCTGTGTCTTACTCAGATGGCCATGAGATATAATGCCGTTTCGACATCCTGAGAAATGTTCATTCAATATAAAACAATTCAATTGGATGATAACCCATACGCCTCGAGACATGATACCGGAATTTCACTTTGTCTCTACCCCTGGACAAATATGAGAATTGAGAAAAAGATGAGGGAAAAAAGAAGAAGAAACACATCAAGTCCTCATTGAGCCCTCTGCTGAAATACAGATTACAACAGACCTAATCCCATCCAACATGATGCTCGTCAAGTGATCGAGCATACCCCTTCCATACCTGCAAGAAAGCAACTTCCCCTAAACCATCACCATGGATATGATCCTACCATTAACCTAGACCCGATAGCCGCCATGCAGTCGGCTCAGGCACCGGGGCTCTGGCTGCCCTTCCTCGCCGAGGCGTAGTTCAGAGTGTGCTTTTCAGTCTTGAGCTGCCATGCGGCGGCGCAGAGGGCAAGCGCCTCGAGCGGCACGAGTACAACGGCCAGGATGACGGAGGCCCAGCTCGCGTGGCACAGGGTGCCGAAGTAAGGAGAGGAGGACATGGAGACGGAGGTCCAGCGGCACGTCCAGCTGAGCAGGGAGTCGACGGTGGTGGAGGCGTTGATGGCATAGAAGAAGATGATGGCGATCAGGGCGGCCGCGAACCCGACGAAGGGGGCGGCGAACATCATTGGAGTGTGGAGGGGGGTATTGTTGCGGATCTGGGAACGCAGGGCGGGCCATTTGGTCAGTTGAGAGTCCCACAGAGAGAGATAGAGAGAGAAAAAGAGAAAGGGGAAGATGTGGAAGGGTGGAAAGATCTGGAAAAACTCACATGTGGCACCTTGCTGCACAGCAGACCGGCGATGTTGGCGAGGGTGACGATGGAGCTGCCGACAACGAGGGCCACCGTGGGCCGCAGGTCGAACTTGGCGGGCCACAGCGACAGCCAGCTTGCCTCGGACAGGTGTGTCGAGTTGTAGACGGAGAGGGCATTGCCGGACAGGCCCAGGATGGCGACGCCGCTGAGGAGCGCGAGAGCGGTGATGCCTATCCTGACGGCGTCGATCATGGCAATCGCCCTGGCCTGCTTCCGGAGGTAGAGGTCATTGGCGTCCACCTCGAAGTGTGATGAGGCAGCCTCATGCTTCACAGAGGAAGGGTTCTTCCAAGAGCTGGCCTCCATGGTGGCGATGAAGACGTGAGAGAGAGAGAGAGACACTGAATGAGAGATATGATTGTTGGGTTTGCAAAAGCGAGAAACCAAAGACACCAGGACAGATGAGGAGAAGAGGAAGAAGAATAACAGGAGAAACAAACAGAGAGAAGAAACAACAGAAGGAGAAGAAGAAGAGTTGAATAAAGAGATACTTTTGAGAACTCAGGAAACAACAGGAAACGTGGATCCGACTAGACTTCTGATACTGGGGGCCTGCAATATATTTCTCAAGCTGCGATGGCCGAGGGACGAGGAATAAGCGCTGGACAGACACACACACACGCACACCTCTTCGACAACCTCGAGGCCATCCCTACGCGCCTTTGGTCTAATACCATATCGAGACCTACGAGACGGGCTAAAATACCACCTTCCATCACCATACACTTTTTGGCGCGCGCAGGTCAGTTATTTTTGGGAGAGACACTCTGCAAGGACGCAGGACGGAGGACGAATGTCCATCGTGGGGACCCCAGCAGGGTTGTGTGCACTGTCGGCGCGTATGCATATTTAGGGCGTGTGGAGGGTCGCAGATCCAGGTCGCCTGTTGGAGGGAGTTGCAAAGGTGGTACTGTGTATGGACGGTCTCATTGAAGGGGGGGGGTTGGGAGGGCGGCTCGGATTGGACAAGCTGTGCATGCGTCGGTTTGGTGAGCGCGGGAGAGAAGAGGTTCTGAGTGGAAGATATTCATAGCGGTACCAGGGTAGGCACTGGTAGGGTGTCTCTGCTGGTGGATACCACGGCGCTTAACGCTATGTCGACTTCGTGGCCAATCAGAGACGATAGAGTGGAAACATAGCGCCATGCCTTCAGGGATCAGCCTCGATCACAGCGGCTCGAGCTTATCAAATCCCCCACACCACGTCGTCCTTTCCTCCTCTCTCCTCTGCCTTCTCCGCGTCCGCCCTTTTTCTCCTCCTCTTCCTACCACCATACTACCACTACTCAAATTGTACTACGGTACAATACGACTACGGTAGCAGCGGCAGTGGATATGCTCTGCGCGTTGCTCAACCTCATGATTGGTCAGCACAGACGGCAAGAGGGTGGCATGTGGGTGTTGCGAACCGGAGAATACCGAGTATTCTGTCCACTAGCATCTTTCTCGAGCCTCCGTCTTGCCGACCTTGGGATGATCTTCCCCCTCGCTTCCGACTTCTCTCTCCTCTCCTCCTCTCTGCTGGCACCCGTCAGGCCTGGATGTCCATTCTAAGTTTCCTTCTGGTCTATTCACCTTCGAAGGTCATCTTGAGACAGACAGACGGACAGATGCTGGAGGGAACTGACGGGCTTGGGCCTCATCTGTGCCCTCGAGATGCATAAGCCTCCGAGACACAGTCGTCTTCGTCATCAATGGACGGCAGGTCCAGCCTGTCCGGTCTCCTCTCATCTCTCCGGCACCGGGATCGGAACACTTGGACGGGCGAGGCGAACAGATCAGTCGTGAGGCGGCCACCTCCGAACTGTTGCGGTGAACCTCTAGGTGTCACGGGCCCTCGCACAGCATCATCAGGGCTTCTGGACGAGGAATGCCGCGATATCAACAAGTGCGCCTCGTTGTCTGCCCCTTGCTTCGTAGCCACCGAATTCTTCCTTGCACAGGGCTTCCCAACAGACGTTGCTTGAGGCCCCGAAGAAAGTCGGAGCGGATCGACAGGCTTGACAAGCCCCTCCATGCAGGTCGACATATGTGGCCGCTCGCACGAGGTGCCTCCTTGCAACCTCAGGTCACGGGTCTTGCATTAGAGGCACCGAACGCATCTGGCCTGATTAGACTCTGTCTGCCCGCGCCATGATCACCCTCGCACTGGCCGGCTCTTCCCACCTCAGGGACGACGGTCCCAGCCATCTGCAGCTATCCTCACCCTTCGCCTGGCTCGGAAGTTCGATTCTGAGGTAAGGAGGCACGCCGCACGCTCTGTTGGTCCGCAAGCAGTGATCCACATGATGGACTTTTCCTTCTTCTTCGAGGGCGGCGTGTCATAACGGCACTTGTAGATCTTGCAGAGACACAAGGCTGGTTAGAGAGGGCAGCTGCAGTCCCAATCTTGCACATCTTCCCGTCTCTCTTTCATCATAACGGCGGTGTCTTCCTCGCTGCAGCGGTATCCTATGGACAATCAGCTGGGACGGGTCTCATGTGTCGGGCACCCGCTGGTATGAGCCGGTCGCCCACATAGAGGCCATCGCAGGCTAGCGCTCGGGGGGTCCTACCACCCTGCACGCCTCGATGCACCTTGGGTCAACGCTAGCGGCTCGCTGCAGAAGCGACGAGGCACCCGAAGCTGGAAGTCTCCGCTGAGACACAAGACAGTATCGGAGCCGCCCATCTGGGAGTCTCACTGTACGAGACCTTCAAGCCTCCCGTCCCGCCTAGACCAATCATTTTGTCCGCAGAGGATCTGCTCCAGATGATCTCACATAAGGGTATGAGATAAGCGAGCCTGCTGTGTGATATTGACTTTATGGCTTGTTCAAGTGCCTCTTGGGGGAGGGAGGACCTGTCTCTTGGTCTAGACAACCCACATCCATGTTGCTCGGATCGGAAGCCTACAGCCATGGCCAACGTCTCGTCCCGCCAGACTGGAAACGAGAATTTAGAGTCGTTAGCATTCATTGTGAACACCAGGACAAGTGGCAACCCTCTCGATCAAGTCTCTCGCCCCCTCACGCCCTTGCTCTCTTCTACACCTCCAAATGTTACACAAGATGAGGGGGAAGATGCAGACATGGAATGTACCGTTGAGAGAGAGAGAGAGAGAGAGAGAGCGTGTGCGTCTCCTCTTTTTGTCTCTGAATATCCTGCCTCGTGCGTCAGACCTGGTCCCTGTCGCTGGCTGGTCGTTCACTACCCAACAGGCTTTCCCCGGCAGTGAGAAGCATGTCTGGGTGTCCCCCAACCCCCTTCTCTCTCCTTTCCCCCAGAAAACTGACTCCTCATGACAAGTTGTCATGGTCATGTGAGATGCTTCGAGTTGTGCCGTGTCTCGCCGACTACGGAAGTACCGTCTTCCCTTCTCTTTTCCTGTCAACTCTCGGCTACTTACCAGAAGGCCGGGTCAGTGACATCGGGGCTGATGGAAAAGAAACCAAAGAAATCAACCCACTTGTAGGCCGTTTTTTGTGTTGTCAGCGTCGATCCCCATCAAAAGTCGCGGCCACTCGACCCGAACGGTGACACAAATGTGGATCTTCCATCATCATTATCATCAGATGTTTGTATCTGTTTCACGAAGCATTGGAGACGGGGGAGAGATCCTACCCAGTGACGCCGGAACGAAGACCTTATCTTTATGCAAAAGAGCGAGAAAAAGAGAGAGGGAGAGAATTGGAGGGGGCCAGACGGGGGATGGTTGTCGAGGACAACGACCAGCCAGCGGCACGATGTAATGGACATCGGGATCCCGCACCCGCCACAGCGGCCGCTCTCCATGGAAAACTCTTTATCCTCCCTCAGAGCTTGGCGTGCAGTGCATTTGAGATGTATAGTTCTGTACTATCTACCTTGGCATCCTACCTACTCCCCGCCGATTCCCACTAGTGGAGGTGGTCCATATACATGGCTTCGCTGTGTGAGGGAGAGGTATCAAACATCGTAGTGGTGCAAAAAAAAAAAAAAAAAAAAAAAAAAAAAGGCCACAACCCAGCCCCCTCCACAATTCGTGTCTCCTA
>JACWST010000056.1:67878-114765 GCA_014850475.1 Cryphonectria naterciae | reverse complement strand
AAAAAAAAAAAAAAAAAAAAAAAAAAAAAAAAAAAAAAAAAAAAAAAAAAAAAAGAGGAAGGGGAAGAAAAAAAAAAAAAAAAAAAAAAAAAAAAAAAAAAAAAAAAAAAAAAAAAAAAAAAAAAAAAAAAGGGCAACGACTAGGCCGCCTCAATAATTCGTGTCTCGGATCTCAGTTGTAACCCTCCTCCCCTGGTCTCTTTTCTCTTCAAGTCTCTCTGCTCGAGCATCTTCATCCGTACTCAAAAGGACAACCCTGCCTATGGTGATGGTTTTAGTATAAGTACTTTCAGATTCTTCTCACTGCTTTCTTTTCTCAAGCTCCAGATGAATACTCAGCTGGCCTCCCATTCTCAAGTTGAGAGTAAACAAACACACCACAATCTTTTCATCTCACCTCCTGTTCGGCTGTTAGGCCGAACCTTTAGGTGTTGGCAGCAGCAATTTTAACTCACCGCGAAAAGAAAGAAAAAAGTAAACATCTCGTCACGGCCATGGCGAAGCACAAGTCCCTTCAGGCCCAGCAGGAGAGGACCTTTGTAAGTACTTCATCCTCAATACAAAACACGGCCAGTACCGGGAGCTTTACAAAGGCCTTATATTTTCCTGCGCAACTACACCCCCTCGCACTCATCTCACTAACACGTGCGTTCTCTCCCTCCCTCTCTCTCTCACAAAGCATCCATTTCCTCGTCTCCCGCCTGAACTCAGGTGGAAGATCTGGGCCTACAACCTACCTGGCCCACGCATAGTCTCCATCCGGTGCGGGTCCGACCCGACCTCCCCACAGAACTTTTCCTCACCATCATCCTCGTGCTCCTCCTCCTCCTCCTCCTCGTCGTCGTCATCCCCTCCACCAGGCTGCACCTCGCCAGCCCCCATACCAGCCAACCTGCACACCTGCCACGAGTCGCGCCGCGAGGCCCTCCGCCGGTACCGCCTCTCCTTCGGCATCACCCGCGGCCCAGGGCACATCTTCTTCGACCCAGGCGCAGACACGCTCTACTTCGGCCCCAGGGACGGCTTCATGGCCTCCGAGGCGCAGCTGCGCACCGTGCTGGCCCTCTGCGACCCCACCGAGCTCGCCCGCGTCGAGAGGGTGGCCGTCAACGACGCGCTCTTCTGGGTGTACGACGACGGCCGCAGCGCCTGTGGGAGGGGGGCCGGCGGCGGCATCAGCATCGGCATCGGCAGCGGCAGGGCGGGCATGGCGCGGTCCGCGATCGCGAGCTCCCTCCTCGTCGACATCCTGGCCCTGCTGCGCGCGCGGCTGCCGGGCCTGCGGGAGCTGGTGTTCGTCCCGCGCGACGACAACCCGCTGTACAGCGGCGACAGCTGCCTCGTCGAGCCGGCCATCGTCCAGAGCCGCCTGGCGAGGCAGGTCAAGGCGGCCATGGGGATTGCCTTTGGGCCCGTGTCGACGTCGGAGGAGGACGGAGGAGGCGGCTGCCCGTGGAACTGGAGAGTCATGACGCTCTCCGCGGATCCGGACCCACCTGTCTACGGGCGCCAGGTTCTGGGGTGGGACACGGGGAAGGAGGAGGAAGCAAACAGGGACAATCATGATGGTGGGAACCCCAGCAGCGTCACAAGTGGGTATCTGCACTGGAGGAGCTCGCAGGGTGGGAGGAGGAGGGCTGGTCTCACTCAGCAAGAAAACCATGCGAAGGGGGGGTGGACTGCTGGGGCTGGTTTGTCGAGGCTGAGCTCTTTACAGGAGAGTGTGAGGAGGCACTTTATGTCGATGGAGATGGACGTCTGCGGGTAATTCTGGATTTTCTTTTCTTTTTTTGCTCTTCTTTTTCTCTTTTCTTTGGGGGGTAGGGGTAGGGGGGTTGATGACTCGAGAGACTTCCCAGGTACAACAGGACTGGGACATGATTACGTTGCTTTGACTTTTTAATACTATCTTTTTGATTTCTCCTTCTGGGGGAGGACGGTCTGCTCTCAACTTTCTGAATTCTCTGGGGCTATCTTCAATTGCTGATGATATCTGGGAGAACGCACAGTCCGGTGCAGCGCAGAACTGTTACGATAATTCCAAGGGATTGACAAGACAAATGCCAAACTTTGTGGAGTGGCTGGTGGAGAGTTGAAGTGGTATACCTAAAAATCTATGATGCCCTCTGCAGAGCTATGTCATTTCCCTAGGAGACGAGCCGGCTGGGTGCTCAGCCAGCTCCTCCCGCTCGGGTATTAGCGTGAACACCTTATAACTGACCTCATCCTTTCCTAGTAGGCACACCCGGTGAGGAACCTGTCCATGATAGTCATTCGCCTCTTGGACCTTCATCTGCCTGGGCACAAAGTCTGCCAGGTTGCCAGGGAAGACCTTCTCTAGACAGTTTGATGGAGTTTCTGCTCCAAATGGCACAATGACGAGACGTGGATTTTCGCCTGTACAAGGGTGTCAGCTAATATAAAATACCCTTAGGGAACGCAGTAGATAGAGACTGAGGAAGACTATTTCGTTCGGGGCAAGACTTTACCTTCGGGTTGACATAATACAAGCAAGAGCTGCTCGTTGAGGAATTTGATGTCGATGATGGGACTGGTACTTAGGTCTATCTGACCAATTCTCGTGGAGTTGATCTGGCTAATGCCATTGATGATCTCGATGCAGAAGTCACCTATCCATAGTGTATGGGGGCTCTCCACTGAGACAGCAGCAGTGAGCAGAGTGGCGCCAGAGTTATCCTATCGATTTGAAGCGTCAGTAGTGCGGAGATTAGCTGGGGCAGGATTGTATGACTTACTTCCTTGCGAGTAGAACGCATCCTTCCATCGAACAGCCTAAAGGTCTCCTGTGTTTGGCCTCCGCGCTGGAGCTCGAACTTGGCCGCCGCGCCGAAGCGCACGCTCCGTCTCTCAGCCTCGGCAATATTGTTCAAGACCCCTCCTGTCCTCTCGGTGAGAAGGTCTACTAGGAACCCAAGCTGCGGCAGTGCCTTTCTGAAAGGCTTGCCCGCTTCTTCTTGCTTCAGCTCCTGATCCACCTGGTCCAGCACCTTACTCCAGTCCTGGATGCTTGCCCGGTCCTCTTCCCAGGTTTCCTTTGGTAGCGTCTCGAAATACAACGCCAAAGGACTGCTGACCAAATAGCCCTTTACGTACTGCAGCACCTTGCTAGTGTCAAGAAGTGCCTCTTTCTCCATAATCTCGTCGGACACGTTGCTGGTCGATACGCGGTCGATGGTGATCCGCAGCCAGGACGAGAATACGCGGAAGAGGTCCAACTCCTCGATCGCAAGGAGGAGGATTTTGTTACATACAAAATTGAGAGCAGCTACAATATTGACGAGCCGTGTAATGTCGGTGCTGGTGAAGCCAATGTGGTCGTCCTGCTCGTGGAAGCGGGCGATGCCAGACAGTCGGCTGAGGATCAGGGTAACTCGCTCGAGGGCGGGCAGAGTATTCTCATGGATGAGGTTGCAGAGGGACTCGAGGCTTGGGATCACAGCCTTCTCCCATCGTTTTTGGCCCTGGTCGCGCACATCAGCCATATACCTTCACAGGAAACGAGGCGAGGACGACAAGACTCACCCGATCCCCAATGCTTTCAACCAGCCACTTTTTGACAGGCCGGTGCACATGACCTGTCAGCACCGTGTGATACAGCGCCTGGACGATATCGTTGGGCCGACGGTCTATCTTCTGCAGGTCTTGCTGTATAATGTTGAGGAACCGCGACGGCAACTCCCGCGTCGCGTGCCACTCGTTGACAATATGGATTTGTGCTTGCTTGAGATACCGCAGCAACTTCTGTAGCGTGGTCGTCTTGAAAGCTAGTAGTGACAGGTCGAAAGGCGAGTCTGAGATAAACCTCAGATCCATGGGTACGACGTACAGAGCCGTCGCGTCCGCGCCGTCAGTCGGTGCCATGAGTAGACAGTGGGTCGATACCTTTGGGTGTGAGGCGTGGAGGACCAGCTCATGCGCTCCATCCACACTCACCCGTGGCTCCACGCCTCCGAGACGGACTGCGATAGGTACGTGGAAGGACCCTATGAAGAAGGAGTCATAGATGCTCAGATGCACATGACCGTCTTTTGTCCCCACAACCATGACATCCACCACCCTACTATTCTTGAGCTTCAGCGGCGGGAACATTGACTCCAGCGCGGTCGCGGTCGAGAATGCAAACATATCATCGCCCGTGCCGCCCGACACAGGCAGCGGGCTAATCTTGGGCAGCGACGCGTCGATCTCGAAGAATGTCAGAGCGTGCGGTAGGTCCACGACATCGCCATCATCCTTCGCATCCAAGGCCCCTCCTATTGCAGAGCGCAGAGCTTTCATCTCCTCGGTGACATGGCTCTTGGCCCCACGGCCACGGCCACGACGACGGCGACGCTCCCGCGCCAGATTGCGCACCCAAGCGATATGTACAATCCGCGCCGGCTCTGCGTCGTCTCCGTGACGCTGCGCGACGTTGAGGCGGTGGACGACCTTGGTGTTTTCTACGCTCAACAGGCGCACAGTGCCGTCATCCCATCCTGCAGCGAGGAATTGGCCTGTAAACACTCTTTTAGTGAACGCGTTTTCCCTAGTCTGGAGCAACGGGGGATCCAACCATCTGCCTTCCAACACAAAGCCTGCACCGCCTTGCCCCTTTCCGTATTGCTCGACACGAGCTCGCCCTGGGCGCGGCGGATCTCGAGGTTGTTTCCATTGGCGACAGTGGCGACGAGGCCGGGCGTGGGCGAGGGCGCGAGCAGGCCTGATGAGAGGTGCGCCGGAAAGGTGGTCTGGCTGAGCCCCTTCAGCTCAAATTCCTCATCAGCCGGCATTATGTTGAAAGAGGAGAGTTCCGAGGTCTTGTCGGCCTTATGACTGGTAAAACCTCGTTTACTCCCCCTAAAGCCGTGCAGCTTCGTTGGTGAAGGTTCAGTGTTGAGTTGCTGATTCTACCAGGCGCGTCCTGTGACGCTGCACCTGCCTCCCAAAACAAAATACACAGTGTGGCACAGTGCGGGGGTTCACCATCGGGGGGCACGGTCGCTATACATCGAACGGCACATGGCAATAAATAATATCGCGACTCAACGAGAGAAGAGAACCAAAAGAGTCTTATGCTTATAGAGAAGAATCGTGGTATATTATTTGAATGTCATCCAGTAAAGTGCTGAACGCCTCGCTAAACCTCTCCTGTGAGGTGTGACCTGATCGCTCTATCTATTGCTCCACCACAAGCAGCTACTATCTCCCAGGTATCTGCTCGAGGTTCATGCATAAAACGCTGTATTTACTTGGCTCGCTCGCATGCTTTGCAAGAAACCACAATCTATGGTGGCAACCAACTCCAGCCAGACCGCTTCTGTGGCCGTCGGCCTAAGCAACGGTTGGGCGCGCTCTCTTTCAACTTCCGCAACAGCACTGAAAGCCGACTCGAGATCGCCTGGTGTAGTTTATTCCCCTGCCTTTTGTATCTCTTCCATGATGTAGGCTTCCAAGCTTGCATCTTCCCATGGCCTTGAGCCATGCTGCCATCTTGTCCAGCATCCTAGTGCGAGGCGTCGGCAGCATGTTGCAAAGTCGGTACAGGCTCAGGCTCCTCTTGTGTCTGCTCCGTAGCCTCGGCCCAAGCATCTCGCTCTTCGGCTGAGACACCATTTAGCGCCCAAGCATTGCGTTGGCTGAGGCTGTTGGCTTCATCCACAACTTTTTCAGGGCCGTCTTCAAGGTCTGTCTCAGACTCGTCGTCTGTAGCAACCTCGTCTTCCCATTGAATCTCCCCTGTTGCCGAGGTCCCAACAAGGACAGCGGCACCGGACATGCCACTAACACTCTCGTCTTGCTGTCTTTCAGCAGCGCCTTCTGTTGCATTGTTCTCCGTAGTCACCCCAGCACAATCTTGTTGGGGTGCCCAGATATTGACTTCCTCGGCAGCGACGCAGAGAGGAGACCCATAGCGTGGATACTGCTCCCGTATCAGGCGTTCCCTGGTTGCGCGCTCTTGCAGCTCGTTAAGCGTGTACGAAGGTCTCGGCGACTTGAACACGTGATTTGCCCCGTCGTGATCGATGAATTCGAGGCCAAACAAAAGTTCCGAGTTCAAAGCCAGCTGCTGCTCCTCGCCAGCCCCAGAGATGTCAGCATCTTCGTCGATAGTGCATAGACCGCTCATTCCACAGCCGAGACCGTAACGAAGGACATTGCGGTGCGCATGTTCGTTGTCTTCTAAATGCGCACCGTCCTAGGGCGCCACATCCTTTACGTCCATGGACGCCATCTCCTGCTCATGCGCTGCAGTGTTGTTGCCATGAGATGCGAGGTTCTTCCCGAGCTCACCAAGATCCCCGAGACCGAAACCGGACAAACCCTTCGTAAGCGTGCTAATTGCACCCACGGCGCTCGACTCCTCATATCTAAATAGCGCAGATGGATTGACTTCAACCCCGGCCAGTACGGTATTACCAAAAGTCGGCGCATTCAGACTGCTCTGCTGCTGACCTGGTAAAGGTCGGGGGGTTCCAGGACTGCTGTCTGGAGGGCTGTTGCCAGGTCGCGGACTGGCCGTTGCAGACTGAACTGCTTTTGCGACCTTGTCCTTGGCCGCCGCCGCCGCATCTAGAGCACCGTTCATTTCCTTATACGTCCTGCCGAACAGCTGGTGCCACCAACGTATATCATCGAGACAAGGAAAAATCAGACGCTCTTTGCCCCTGATGTGGTCGTTCACCTCGGGATCGTAGTCGGGATTGACAAATGCCTCGCGGCGGGCCAGGAAATGGTCCCAAACAGAAACCGTTTTCTCATGCAGCTTGGCTTCTTTCCTCTGTTTCTCGTTGTTCAACAAGAAAGTACCATACTGGCAGGAATACAAATGGTATAGGAGGCGGCGCAGAAAGCGTTCGTTGAATTCGAAGCGCGTTGGGTGTTGGCGGAGCAGCTGGAAGACAGAGTCGAGAAACTGGTGGAAGACAGGGCTGATTTCCTTAGTTCGAGTTGCCTGGTCTTCGATGACGGGTGACGACTCTTGTTCCATAGCCGTCCCAGCGTTTGCGAGGCTGTCAGGGTCTGAGTCCTCCCTGTCCCTCTCCGAGCTCAAGGCTTGCCTGAAGAAGCGCTTGGCATTCTCCATCGCATTTTCGATCACCTCGCTAGGGCGTTCACCCTCTCCGGGCTCTATCTTCGTCCCGGCCATGGCGTCATTCTGCACGACAAACCACTGCTCGCTGTTCAAGAAGCCGGAGCGCTGGTGGAACATGTGTCCGAAAGACAGCCAATCCTTCTCCACTAAGACAATGAATCCCTTCAGCGTGCGGTAATATGGATCAAGCATAAGCTGGGACAGGGCGCTCAGCTGGCTGGTCCGGTCCCAGCCATCCGAGCAGTGGATGAGCACATGTGAGTGCTGGATGCCCACTTGACGGGCTATCATCGCGGATCCGTCCAGAACACATTTGATGTGCGACAGCCATTCACTCTTAGCAAGGAGTTCTTGGCTTGGTGGTGCCGCAGAGATATCGCCGTCCTTGAGCGCATTAATGACTTTGTTGAGACTCTTTCGCATGACGTGAATGTTTTGAATGTTGAGGAAGGCCTTGCTTGCGTATTTATAGTGTGCCATATCCTCGGACCCCTTGCCCACCACCTGCATTGCCATAGAGTTGATTGCAGGTCTCGCATCGATAATGAGATTGTGCTGTTGCGCGCCAAAGATGAGGCGCTTGCCTCTGTCGTCGAAGATCGCATCATCGGCGGTCAGGACTTCAGGCTCGGTAGGATCCACCGCAGCTGACGGCTCGTCGGCGAGCTTATCCGGCGATGCCAGCTCATCCACCACCGGACCGGGCTCCGCGCCTTGGGCGGGACCGAGCTCTTGAAAGTAGGGTTGCGAGAAGCATGCGGCAACAAGAGCCTCATCCTGGGGGTTTCGGTTGCCAGTGATGCCCACTTTCGGCTGGGAGCTTCGAGTAATTGAACAGTTGTTCACGGGGTGCAGGTAGGTCAGGGTCGGGATGCGACAACGGGTACGGTGATTGCTGGCATATTTGAGAGTCGTGTTGGACATCCTGTTGGGCACCACGAGAACGGAGGGGTAGGTCGGAGAAAAGCTGTAGTTATTGTTGACGTCCGTGATCTTCCATCCTCTGTCCGGCAGTTTCTCAGAAATTCCCTGGCGGCGGAACTCTTCCTTGGCATCGTATATCTCCCAGCCCCGTATAGCTCGTTCCTTGGAGCTCGGCTTGTAGGTGAAGGCATGCAGCTTCTCGATGCTCCCAAGCCGGCAAGTCCGGACTTTGATAAAATTGAAGGTGTCTTGGGCGGTCTTGTTATCTGGAAAATGGAGGTTGATATAGTAAAAATCGCGACCCTGTATGCGAATACTGGGCTCTCGCCTCGTCACAGGGGCGGTTGGTCTGAACTCGCAACCAGCGAGCATTGGATAGGCAATCCATATTTCGCGAGGGCGGTCTTTTCCGTCGTTTCCGGTCGGGGTATTTTTGCGGCTAGGGGCAGAGAAGACCATATGGTAGTCGGTGAGCCTGAGACTGCCGACAGTTGTCTCACCTCGAGCAACTGCAGTCACATCTTCTATGGTCTGAGGGGGGTATTGGTCGTCAGTGACGAAGGAGGAGAGGCTGCTATGCAGCAGGTAAGGTACTGAGGTTAGATGGACTGACTTGGCGCACTTCCAGCATTTTGTAAAAAGCAACCGGAGCAAGTGCTACTTCTGCGCAGCTAAGAAGACTGTGTAGTTTCTTGGAAGCAGCGTTTCCCTGCTCCTGGGTCTGGGATCTCGTGAAGGTGGTGACAAGACAGGTTGGGAAGAAAGGATAGTGGTGGAAGTGCGAGGACGAGAAGCTCTGCCGTCGGAGGAAACACTTCTTCTAGATCAAAGAGCTGTAGTTGGAATAGTCATGGCCTGTTTGCATATTTGATACTGTGACATGCTGGACTGGTTTGGATTGCTGTGGTTTGTTCCCCTCGACGTTGAGGAGGATGTCAGTCTGGACAGACTGGAGAAAGCTGAGCATGTGAGGTCGTCTGCTGTGGCTCACCTGCATCAACCGTGGCCCTGGCAGGCGCACTGTCAGAGCCACAGGGGACCAAGCTGTGATGCAATTCAGCTACAGGGGTGGCCCCACCTTCCCAGCTCACGCGTTTGTGGGGCAGGCATCTTTTTTAGATAAAGGGTTAGGGTCTCCTGGCTTACTCAGCTAAAACAAATTCTGATTGGTCGAGCACAGATTTACCCTACTCTCCCCACCGATCTTTTTCGTTTTACGGGTGCCACTTCCAAAGTTCGTTCGTGAAGGTCAACCTTATCCACCGCGACAACCACCGACATTCCTTGGGAATTCTCGAGACGATTTAGCAACTCAACCCTCAAGTCAAATCCGCGGTCCATCGATCATCGAGAAAATCAGTCAAAATGGCGGTCCCAGGAACCCAGATGTGAGTCGAGACCCTACATTTCACCAACGGCCTGGGGAGGGGAAAAAAAACCACTGGTGGCTCAGAATTGTCAATGGTTGTTGCAAGAGGTGGTCAACGATGAATTATGGTGTGAATATTTTCGAGAAACAGGTGGATTGATGTTTCCATGGGCACAATGGCATATTTTGAGCGAGATCACGATGATGGATGCAAAACCCCACCTGGACAATTTTCACTGACGGTGCCTTTTTTTACCTACTACACAGTTCCAAGCGGAGAAAGTTCGTCGCTGATGGTGTCTTCTACGCTGAGCTGAACGAGTTCTTCCAGCGCGAGCTGGCTGAGGAGGGCTACTCAGGTGTCGAAGTCCGCGTCACCCCCACCGTCACCGACATTATCATCCGCGCCACCCACACCCAGGAGGTCCTCGGCGAGCAGGGTCGCCGCATCCGCGAGCTCACCAGTCTGATCCAGAAGCGCTTCAAGTTCCCCGAGAACAGCGTCTCCCTCTACGCCGCCAAGGTCCAGAACCGTGGTCTGTCCGCCGTCGCCCAGTGCGAGTCCCTCCGCTACAAGCTCCTCAACGGCCTGGCCGTCCGTCGTGCCTGCTATGGTGTCCTCCGCTTCATCATGGAGTCCGGCGCCAAGGGCTGCGAGGTCGTCGTCTCTGGCAAGCTTCGTGCTGCCCGTGCCAAGTCCATGAAGTTCACCGACGGCTTCATGATCCACTCCGGCCAGCCCGCCAAGGACTTCATCGACAGCGCCACCCGCCACGTCCTGCTCCGACAGGGTGTCCTGGGTATCAAGGTCAAGATCATGCGCGGCTCCGACCCCGAGGGCAAGGCTGGTCCCCAGAAGTCGCTGCCCGACGCTGTCACCATCCTCGACCCCAAGGAGGAGACCCCTGTTGTCCAGCCCGTCAGCCAGGACTACGGCGCTAAGGCCGCCCAGGTTCAGGCTGCGGCTGATGCTGCTCGGGCCCAGGAGGAGCAGGCAGAGGGTGCCGAGCAGCCTGCTGCTGAGCAATAGTAGGGTTGCAGCAGCGGGGTGTGGTCCGTCACATAGACCTTGGGAAGTTTTCTTGGGCTGAATGGACACAATACTCCTCGGTAGTGGTGGTTCTCGAGCAAAGCGGTCCAGCCTTGACGACACACAGGGAAGTGCCATTGTTTGTCTGGCACTGGGGCATTCCGGTCACGAGCTGCTCATGAGCAGCTGCAGCGGAATCTTGATGGGACCAGCATCGAGGGAAGGAGAGATAGGGAGAGGAGGATTCCATCACCAAAAACACTAGGGTCCGGCGTAATTTGAATTGCATTTTTGCTGGAATCAGGGAAAGGGATCTGCTTCGCATCCGTTTTGTAATTCTGCTACCCGGCTTGAGACAAAATGGACAATCGAAAAGCAACATTGAGAGATGATCAATCAGGAGACCCTTTGGAACCTGTGACATGATGTCCACAAAGCTGACTTTAGGAACCAGCTATCCCCCTTGGACTCTCTATGCCTGATGTAAGTACATGGTATATTTGCGAGATGCTTGCTAGCCACCTTGGCTGAGTTTGTTGACCACCTGCTCCTTGATGCCTCTGAGTCTGAGCGGGGAACTATCATGGAGAATTGAGCTCATTCCCTGTCTTGCACCTAAAGAGGCAGTCCACAAGTATCTAGAACAGCTCATGCCCAGGTGTTCAATCCCTAGGTAGCATAAGACACGAACAGGCATGTGCATCTGACCACCACAAACCAGAGAACAACCATTCTCTCATCCTGCCACACAGCTGAGCAGGGCATAACTTCCAAGAAGCTCGCCTCACCCCCTCAATCCTCGTCACTGTCCTCGTTCTTCCTCCAGAAGGGCACCCAGTGTCGGGACTCCTTCCACCCTTGCCCAGGTCGTCTCGACTGCGCGGCGCCAGCACCGGTCCTCACCGTCCCATACGACGAGCCAGCACCAGCACCAGCACCAACACCCATGCCCCTCTGTCCCTCCGGCTGTGCGCTCACCACCAGCAAGCGCGCACGCGGATCATCACTCGCACCCGCCGCCACCGCCGTCCCCGCAGACACAGGCGGCACCACCCTCGCCTGGACCCCAGCAGACGACGACGACAACCTCTTGGCCCCCCTCGCCGCCAGGAGGGCCTCGACCCGCATCGCATTGCGGGTATTCGGCTTCACGACAGCGGTGACAATCTCCCCGACGATGGGCACCAGCTTCACGGCAAAGTCAACAGCCGCCCACGCCAACATGACCACCAGCGCAACAGCCGGCAGCCCACCCTCGACGCGGCGCGCCGCGCGGATGAGGGACAGCGCATTGAGCAGGGCGATGAAGTCCCCGACGACGGGGAGCAGGCCCCACAGGGTCACGGTGCCGAACTGCACGTGGAGGCCGCAGCAGCAGTGGCAGTCCACCCACCACTCGTACCGCCAGGCCTTGCGGCGGACAGTGCGGAGGATGCGCTCGTCGTGGGCGGTCAGGCCGGGCGGGGTGAGCTTCTTGATCTTCTTGCGGCGGCCATCGTCGGTCACCACGAAGTCATACTTGGGGTTCTGCATGGAAGGGGAGAACGGCCCTTTTTTTTAGTCATTCGTTGTCGTTGAGACATTGTGTGGATGCGAGTGAGTCAGAGAGAGGGGGAAGAATAGAAAAAAAAATTACCTCTGGCCCAAAGTTCTCCTCCAAGACGTGCCCAGCGTACTCGCTCGCCACAAACTTGGCAAGGAACGAGCCCATGGTGGGACCTAGAAGTTCGATCTCGATTGACCAAAATTCAAGAGAGGATGCTATGACAAAAGGTGTATAACCCGCTGGCGTCTTTTTGAGTTTCTCGAAACTATAGATTTGAGATGATCATGGTCGAGAGAGGAGCTCAGGTCGTCAAGTTCGAAAATGTGTCGAGAGCTTGCATATATCAAACCAGGCCGAGCTAGTAAATACCGTATGCCTTGGCGGGCCTGCAGCAGATAGGCGCTGTGGGCAATTTGCAGTGGATAAGTCTACTGTAACATCCCTGAATGGTATGAGCTGTCCTCTGGAGCACTGCCAAGCTCGGCCCCATTTTACAGTCGCTTCTTTTTCAGTTGCCAGCTCCCTTGAAATGTCGCTGCAGGCCTTCTTACCGCGTGACATCGTGACAGCTTTGGTCGAGATGGTTGGCTGAGGGCACCTGAACAGAGTGATTTTAGGCTCTACAAGCACTGAAACAGTCTCTAGTACTCATAATATGAATGTAAACCCACAGATTTCTCAAGTCATGTTGGGACAGCAATACTTCAGTCCAGGTCAAGTAAGGCAATCTGAGGTCGGACGCAGCAGCACATATCTATCGTATAAGAATTCTCATAAACTGATACGGGCGTCATAAATAGGCCCTCGCTGATGCCGTTTCGCCGACCGCCCATCTCCTAGACTCCGACTCCAAAGTTGAAAGGGATGGCGGGCCTCCTGTGCCCATGATATCTTGACCCGTACCTATTACACAGTCCATACAACACGTGATGGTGTCAAGGACACTCGGGGGGAAAGCCCGTGTCTGTGCTCTGTGATAACCCCAAGATAACTGTTGGTTCTTGCTCTGTCCATCGTGATCATACCCGCCAGCCACGTTCCTGTCTCCTGTTGACTGGATCTCTCTCTCTCTCTGTCTGTCTGTATGTGTGTGTGTGTGTGTGTGTGTTTGTGCATCTTGGCAGTCGTTTGTCTCACGGCACACATCTGCTTGGGCAAAGGCTGATGATGATGATTTGTTCCTTCGAACCCTTTGTCACAACAACGAGCACCCGATAGGATAACCCCAGACAGCCAGGCTTGGAGCAAATGCAAGTGAAATATACAGGTCGGAGAAGTACCATTCGTAAGTCGGTACAAATGGGGGGTTGGGGGAAATGCAGCCAGAAACGACCTGATGAATGCCTGCCTGCCCGCCTGCCGACCCCGACCCCGTTCTAACAATCCCCCCAAAGATGCCAACCAGTCCCAAAACAAATCCCAGCCCCATGTCCATGAAGGCTCGTCATACACATCGTAGCCTCTTGCCTTTCTTTTTCTCTTCATTTTATTTTTACACAGACGCGCAACAAGACAGGCGCACGAGACAGACGTTATCTCTCCCCTGATTTGGGCGCCTGCATTTCGGCCGATGTCTTCGTCTTGCCATTGCCGTTTGGCTCGGCCGAGCCGTTCTGGTGCAGCACCCGGCCACTGCTGCCCTCGTCATCGCTGTCCTCCGTGAGGTCTGTGAGCCCAAACTCGGCGGCCGCCTCCTCATCGTATGCGCGAATCAGGCCTTGGCCCTCACGGTCGGTGCTTCCCCGCGTCCCGAAGCTGCGCCGCGCCTCCATACTCAGGCGCGTCTGAATCTGCGAGACCATATCCGTGCCGATGGCATCGTTGCCGCCCCGCCCCGAGATCATCTTAAAGCCGTTCGGGTCGCGGCGCGAGAGGTTCAGGAGGTACACGCCCGTGAAGGTGACGAGGAAGCCGCACAGGAGTGAAAGCGTGTTGACAGGATCGGAGGTGTTGAAGCCGTTAAAGAGGATGAAGGACGCACACAGGGTTGCCGTCGTGAAGGTGACGTAGTAGAGGGGGTTGACGCTGTCAAGAGCACAGTCAGCACGATGGTTTGCGACATACAACAAATGCCTGGGGCACACACATGTTGGTTGGAAATTGGCTGAGTGCCTTGTTGAAGTAGTTCATCTGCGTCAGGATGCACACGGCGGTAATGATCATGAACACATATGTCGAAGCATGTGTGAACTGATTGTGGCCCGCAAAGGTCAGCTTCAGGGCGATACCAAAAGCCTTGATGGCCATGACCGAGACTGAACCCACGAGGGAGCAGATGCTGAGGTAGACGAGCGGGTTCTGCTTCCCGTAGACAGGCGAGATCTTGTAGATCATGAACACGGAAAAGGCCGTCACTGATATTGCGTAGATCAGGAAACCTGATGCCACAGAAGTTAGCCATGGGGGTGTCGCTGTCGGAACGGTGCGGCGGTCGGATCTCACCAGGCTTCAGCGCATACGAGAGGATTGTCTCGATGGTCTCGATATCCTCATCTGGCGGGGCATGGAGGACGATAATGACGGCACCGATGAGGCAGATAGCGCTCCCCAGCCTTCCTAGTATCCCCAGTTCCTCGTTGAGGAAGTATGATCCCAGTACTGCGCCTATCAAGACAGACAGTGCGCCCAGTGGTGTAACAAGGATGGCTGGTGCGAAGGCGTATGCTGCGAAGTTACATATTTCGCCGATGACCACTATCGCGCTCCCAACGTCAGCACATTCCCAAGTCTCATCCCGGACAGAGATCTATCGGCTGATGGTGGTCGGGGTTGTTCTCACGTGTGGATATGCCAGCCCACCACATCGGGTTTCGTAGGTATATGAAGCCATCTCCTTCAAAGCCGTGCCTCTCTTCCGCTTGGTTGAGACCCTACAGGGACACGGTCAGCCATTGCTTGAGTATGTGCCGGGGAGGACGCTATGGCGTATTGAGGTTTTCTCGAGTTCGATGGAGGAAGGTTCGCATGGGCGGGTGGGGGGTGGGTACCTTTTTCGTTATGACGAAACTCGTGCCTGCAAAGTCGGAAAAGTCAGCTACGGTCAAATACAACACAAGAAAATATGGTGTCGAGGGACGACGGGATCAGTCCTACCGATGGCTAAACTGGACGTCATGGCCAGTCCTAGGCCGATATATCTGCAGCGCAAAAGGAAAGAAAACTCATCAGCGCGAATGTTCTCGTTGTATCGGAGGGTGCAAGTCGCCAGCTGTCCTGCGCCGAGCGTAAGCGACTAGTCGGGAATGTCGTACTTCTCTTCCAACATCATTTTCGAAAGGAGCGTGACAGCAGCTAGGCGCCGCCTGTGTCTGAGGAATTGAAAAGATCGTGCGATGCGTGTAGGCTGACGATTGAGGGGCGCGGGGCTCAGGAGTGACGAGCAAACCCGAGGCGGGTTTGACACGTGGAGGACTCGGTTGGGTCGCTCGCGCCTGGCGAGAGGGAGAAGGAGGGGTGAATTTTTGGGAAGATTATCGGTCTTTTGCCCTCAATAACGACACATGCACCACTGGGGATCGAACGAGAGGAAGGGCTGCTGCTGAAATCGTGTCCGTTTCGCAGGGTCAGGTCGTTGACGATCCGCAGGTCAGGTGCGACGGGTATGTCGTTGGTGTGAGGGTGATCTGGCCAGGGTCGTGATGGGGAAAGATGTCGTCTTCTGGGTGGTAGTGGACGAGGAGAATGTGGTGATGGTATCGAATCCTGGATGGGAGAGATTGAATTGGACGGGATAGTTCTCGGTCAGGATGTTTCCCTTTCGGAAATCTCAACAGGCCGGAAGACAGAAAAGTGGGACGTGCACTGCCTGGTCTTCTAGCTGTCTGGCCTGTGCTTTGGTGGAGAGTGAGTGACAAGAATGGTGAGGGAGAGGAAAGAGGGAGAGCGAGAAATGAAGAGGGCCCCGTTAATTCTGTCGCCGCCCTGTGTCAGAAGGTATCTCTGCTCCAGTACAATGATCCAAGGGCGGGCTGGGCGTCGGCACACTAACAAGTAACGTACAGTGGTGGGTGCAGGGGGAGGATGTGCCTTGGCAGGGTTCGAAATTCTGTTGATAAAATTGGATGGCCTGGACAGGGATCCCCGATCACACACTCCTTTTGGAACGGATCGAGGCCATGTCACCATCGTGTGTCGCAGCACCCCAAAGGTTTCGGATCTCCCAAAGGCGTTACTGTTACTGGCCGTCCCTCCGTGGGCAGTTGCAGGGCCCCTGACGCTGCCGCCTGGGGGTTCCACTATCCACGTCCCGAGTGCCCTGGCACCTGGCTCGCAGACCTGGCCGTGCTGGCCTCACCTAAGCGTGCGCGTCCGGCACTGTGGCCTCAGGCCCTGCATTAGGTGCTACCTCGCGCTTTATCTGTGCTCAGCAGCAGGGGACATCACAAGCTGTTAGTATCTGAGTAAGTCTAATCTGGCCCGCCTCATTCCTAGCCAGCAGCAAGCCTAGTTCAGGGGCACTCTTCCAAGTTTGAATACGAGCAGCCGGCCATGTTTGGCAGCTGGTCTGGCTGCTGCATACGAAGCAGTTACACAGAACTTACTGTGTTTCGGCCAACAGGCCTCGCACGTCTTCATCACCTTTCTGGAGTCGATTGAGATACCTTGAGCCAGGCCATCACATACTGGTCTCCTTAACGTCCAAGTCATCCAGCAGCTTCAAATGGGAGGTTATCGAATCTCATTATTACATCATTGACAGTACGAAATTCGCTTGAACGTTCAACAAAAGTCCTAAAGTGACTTCTTTGCCCAATCTCCAATGACAAACTTCGACTACTGACAGCAGTCCGAGATATTCTTCTTGTTCCCTATGGAGAGAGAACAGGCAGCTCTGGACCCCCGAGGTCCTCAACATCGATCTCTGTCCTCTCTACATCATAAATACCCTCAAAACTGCGCAGCATCCTATTCAGCCATCATACAAGTGTGGCTTTAGAAAAGATGGTGGACGGCCTTGCTATCTATTCAACATGTTCTACGTTGCCACTAATGTTGCACAACTCGTCCTCCGAGCTCTCCAGATGCTTTGCGGTACGGGATGCCCAGCAGCAAGACAATATCCGTGAGGAGTACGAATATCTTGATCCGACTAGAGTTCTGGTCAGATGTATGATTTTGTGGGTTTGGTGAATATAACGCCCACCATGGCCAGGCCCATCTTATATGTGGCGCCTGCCTAGTTCACGATGGCTTCTCCCAAGTGGCTTACAGAAGACTGGGCTGGCTCGAGCCTTAGCTAGAGATATCGCAATGGCCACGCTTAACTAGCCCGTTATCCCTCGAGCAGGTCGATTCACACTACTGACGAGTGGTTTATGAAGCTTGATTCTCTTCGTAAACCAGGATGACAAAGAGTAGCTGATCTGCCCCTCGGGACCGCATCACACACTCACTACGAAGCGCATAAAAAAAAAAAGCAGTATCTTCCTGCTCATCCTCGTGACCATTTGAGCTGATAAGTCGACATGCTAAGACCTCCTCCAGTATGACTTTGTGCACCAGATAGGGCCGGTAAAGTGTGTCGCCGGCCATCAGCCACAGTTGAAACACCCTACTTGGGCCCATTAAGGACCTATGCATGTCAAGTAACATGTATATCGGATATAACTGCAACGCTCGAGGTCCGTCCATGAAACATTGGGGGGATAACGATCGTCCGTCCCATAGGGACAAGGGGAAACATCCCGCGCTTTCATTGATTCTGATCCTTTTTACTTCAAGCCCTCTCCCGGGCAGAAGGGGTCAAGGGGATGGCCGGGGAAAAAGCTTACTTTGTGTGTTCTCTGTTGGCGTTTAGGGGCATCCACCCAGTATTTTCCGATTCGACGATTGGCTCAGCCTCAGCCTCGCCCAATTTGCGGCCAACGCGTCAGCAGTGGAATGAAAGAGCTCCTACCTGCGTTCCTCATTTGAGCCGGACCGCGACATCCCAGCTCCCTTGGAAGCTGTCTCCCCAGTGTGCCCAGCCTGACCACATACAATACTTGGTAGCTACCGCGTCCTGTTCATGTACCCCAAGATGAAGTCATTCCCAAAGGCCCACTAGACAACAGGCCTAGGCCGAGGCACCGAACTTACCCTCGCTGCGTTGACTTAGACCAGGGTCATCTCTTCAGATTCTTTTTAATACAAAACTTCTGCTCTACAAACCGCCACAATTGTGGCCAGTACCCCGAAATATCACGAGCCAGCTTCAACCCTCGCCATCAAGGGCGCCTAGGACGTCCGCAATCCATTCCACTGTAATGCCTTGCCAACCAGAGTAGCCCAGTCCCTTGTACACACCTCAACATGCTCGATAGGCGCATTGCACCTGGCACGCTAGGAAATTGTGCAAGATACTTAGCCTCATTGCTTGAGAGAGCAGAACACAACCTGTCCACATCCGCACAACGACCAAAGACCCCAAATAGGCCATCAATTGAATGGCCACGACGCCCTGAGATCACTTCCGAGTCTTGCTCCGCCATGAACTACTCCAGTAGTGTACGAGATAGTGTACAGGTATCATACCCAGTGCCGCCTCAGCTCCAGGGCTCCAGCCATCTCCCCATCATCGCAAACCAAGGAATTGCTGAGGTTAGGGTATCACTGAATTCTTTTTTTCGACGGGGAAACGCAAACGCAAAAAAATAATGCCGTAAAGGGGTGCAAGGCGATGCTCAACGCCGTTACCAGGAGATAGGACTCTGTCGTGGTGCGAGCACTTCGAATACCAGTCGATGCTGTCTTCTTTTCAGCCGCAAACTCACTTACCTTCCATATCCATGAAGACGCTCGGTCGTGGCGTCGATCTGTTATTGCTGCTGTTGTTGTTGTCGTCGTCGTCGTCGTCGAGCCGTCGTCCATTGTTGCTCTTCGGGGTCAAGAGCTAGGGGGAGGAAAGGAAAAGAAAAAAAAAAACTACTGGGAAAATTGAGGATCAGGTATGGGGAAGACTAAGGGGTACAGATGAACTACAACTGCTCCCTAGCCTTCAACATTCGATGTTGTACGATTGATGTCGATCCGGTGATGGGTTGTTGAAGACTGGCCATCCACCTAAGTGCGACGGCGCTTGGCGGCTGGTACCATATTAGTACGCGCATCTGCAGTGATGAAGAGTAGATACGCACCATTCTCGTCGCCCAGACCATCAGTAACCTCATCTGCTTGTCTGCTTCTCTTTGCAGAGATGCTCGAAGGAGACAGGTCGGTCGGGTTCGGATGCGCAACGCCAATCTCGTCGTCCTCGTCATGATTCCAGTCGATCTCGTCCACGTCATTTGGGGAAGTGCCAAGGTCAGTCTGTGTTGGGGCCTGAGAAGGATATGCAGAAGCTTGAGCCACAGCTGCATCCTCTCCATGGGCACTGTCCTCTCCGTCCAGGGTTGCTGTTGCGCTAGAGTTATCAGATACCTGTCGTGAAGTATCATTGTGTATGGTGTCGACCTGGTCGTTGCTCGCGTCGGTATAGTTTGCAGATTCTAAGAGGTCGCCTTCGTTGCCAAGGTCCAGATAGTCGTCGTCTTCGGCTGTATTGGCTGCGGTATCTTGAGTGGGCTGGTTAGCTGCTGCGTTGCCGTGTTGAGAGTCCGACATAAGACAATCCCATTCTTCTTCGGTGATTGAATCAAAAATAGAATGTGTGATGGTGTCAGGGCTGGCTGAAGCGTCCTGGACAGAAAGAGAATCCAGGGGCAAACAGTCGTCGCAGAAACACAGGTTCGGTTCCACACATATACTTGGCAAAAAAAGGGAGTTCTCACCATCAGCGCCTTCTTGTCCCTCCTGGGACAGGTCAAGTAGCATCGCGGTCTCGTACGCCGCCTCGTGAATCTCGCCGCCACCTGACTGGCCGTCCTCATTCTGACGCTCCACCTCATGCACAACTTCTAGAACCTGCGCATCGAACTGGCCTGCGACTGGTGCACCGTCTTCTGTGACATCACCCACAGATACTTCATGTCCATCTGCAGTCTCGAGTGCAGAGCCGGCATTCGCAACCGCATCAAAAGCGTGAGCCTCCACAGGATCAGCTGCATCGGTGTCGTACTCGGCTGTATCCTCCTCCGCATTACCAGAGACAGATGCATCGACAGTCGATTGTTCTGGATTTTCGACAACTTGGAATGGATTGCGTCTTTGCTCCACATCATAATGTTCAGCTGTTTCACCCGTCGCCTCCTCACCCTCGTCGTCGTTGGCGTCATCAAGCGACAGATCATCGGAGATGAGGTCCTCAGACAGTCCATGTTGGCCTGCTTCATTGGTGACAGAGGCATTTCCAGAGGCATCCTCGTAGTACTTCTCGAAGTGCGAGAGTCCTTGGCCCCTGTCCGCGCCTTCCACGAGGTCCGCAAACCGGTGCAAAGGGTTCGATCGCATACTGAGGTAGACGAAAAGCTCAGGCGACCGAGAGCCACCATCGTTCTGAACCAGTTTCTTGTTCACCTCTATGATTTGAGCGAACGTGGTCTGTTCGAGGAAATCCAGCGTTGTGGACTCGCCGAATTCGAGGCCAAGACCGTCGATTTGGAGGAAGATTTCTTGGTCAGATTCCACCTCGGAAGAAATAATGTCGCGAATATTGCTGAGGAACTCGGACAGAGGTTGGTGAAGCAGATCAACATCACTGAGAAAGTATGTGTTGGGGTCTTCATCAGCAGCCCCTCCAAAAAGAAAGTACTCCTGCTCCTGGTACGAGACCGTCACGTTTGGAAACACGTTAGAGTTGAGGCCCTTATCTCCTTCAAAATCCTCAGTGTCCCAGTTAGACTCGTTCAGGTGGGCATCAGCAATCTCAGTCGTGTGGTACTCTACGGCCAGCGACGTGTCCGCATCAGAGTTGACGTTGCTGCCTTCTGCCTCGCCTACGACACTTGCATCCTGAGCGTGATGGCCATCAACAAGTGCTTCAGCTGTCTCATCATCATCGGCCGTCTCTGCAAGGTGCTGAGCGTCCTGGACGGTGTCTGTCCTTGCCTCGGCTCGGTCTTCGATCGGATCAGTATCGTGGGCGCGCTCCTGTAGACCGACTCCCTCATGAATGCTATCGACACTTGTCGCAGCGTTCAAGAGATCGTGGGATTGTTCCAGATCAAGCTCGGCAGCGTCGAGTCCCTCGAATTCACCAGCTGTCTCCTCGTAGTCGACTCCTTCCTGAGATCCATCTTCATCCTGGGTACGACCATCTTGATTTTCGTCCTGGTCAACGGCCTCAGGTTCGCCGAGGAGACCACCATTCTGGGCGTCCTGGGCATATTCATCTTGTCCAGCGTAGGCATCAAAATCGGAAACCGCCAGGTCGACCGCTTCTTGGCCGAATTCGAGGCCGTCGTTGTGATGAGACTCTACATTCGATGCCTGCACCATCTCCTCTTGCGGGTTCAACGTGTACGAATTGCCATTTTGCGCCTCAACATTGTCGGGTGGGTTGGTCAAATCATCTCTTGCAGTGTCGGCCTCTCCAGGGCCATCCAGATCGTCGCCGCCACCGATCTCGAAGTCGAACTCGTCGTCTTGAATGATGTCATCGAGATCGTTGCGGTGTCCGATCTCTGGGTCGGGAGTATGATGCGGTAGCTCCTCTGCTGCGGCGTCCATGGTGTTTGCAGTTGCTTCTCAGGTACGCAAAGTATTGTTTGCGAAAACGAGAATGGTTGAGCAGGCTGATGGAAAGTTTTTTAGTTGCCCGCGAAATGCTTACAAGTTGAGCGGGCAGGCAGCCGTTGGCATGGCGCTTGAGTTGGGGAAGTTCGCAGATGGAGAGAGAGATATCAACAGTTGGAGAAATATTTGGGCAGTAGTAGGAGGAGCATGTCCCAGAAGAACAAGGGAGGTGTGAGTAGGTTAAAAGGCTGAGTGAATGTGTCGAATCACGACCAAGATGAAGGATCTGGAGAGGGGGGGGGGGGGTTCCGAAAGCCTCGCACTGCTTGCTGCCCTAAGGTACGCAACCAAGAGCAGGTTTCGCGATATTCAAGACAATGAGTCTCTGAGGGCGGCAGGTGAGGGAACTTTCAGTCTTGAGGTTAAAAGAATGGTTGATTTTCCAGGGCGATGTGATGTGTGTGAAGTAGGAGGTTCTTTGGAAGAAAGTCCCGACGCGTTTGAAAGGGAGCTCTGGAGCTTACTAAAATCAAGCTTATGCACTGTCCTGTGCCTGCCCGCTAAGTGCAAAGGAGCACGGGCCACATTTACGAATTAGCTGGCATCAACAAGCCCCAATTCATAGCATACCTGGAAACTGCGGTCGGCCACAACCTCCATTCCGTTGCTCTCTGACCAGCAGACGAATACCTTATCCCCTAGCTGTGACAACGCTCCCTCCCTGATACGGCAGCAGATTCAAAATGGTATTTGCCTCCACTCACACGAGCGAAATGGCACCGCAATCGTTCTGACTTTGCATGACCCAGGTCGTTCTCGCAGCATCGATCTGCACCCGCGGGGGCAAAGCTGTCCTCTCGCGACAGTTCCGCGAGATGCCCAGGTCGCGTATCGAAGCCCTCCTCGCCTCGTTTCCCAAACTTGCCGACAGCGGTACTCAGCATACGACTGTCGAGCAGGACAATGTCCGCTTCGTCTACCAACCCCTGGATGAGCTTTACATGGTCCTCATTACCAACCGCCAGTCCAATATCCTTCAAGACATCGACTCGCTACACCTCTTCGCCCAGGTTGTCACCAGCACCTGCAAGAGCCTCGACGAGAGGGAGATTCTCAAGAATGCATACGAGCTGCTCAGCGCCTTCGATGAGCTGGTGACGCTGGGGTACAGGGAGAATCTGACGATCAGCCAGATCAAGACCTTCCTGGAGATGGAGAGTCACGAGGAGCGCATCCAGGAGATCATCGCCCGGGTATGTTGTCCCTCTTGTGAAGCTGTGGGCGCAGGACACGGCCGGGCTAACATACTTTCTGTCAGAACAAAGAACTGGAGGCCACCGAGGAGCGGAAGAGGAAGGCCAAGCAACTCGAGATGCAGCGAAAGGAGTCGGCCCGCAACGCTCGTGGTATGGGTGGCATGGGCAATGCGCCCAGGACGCCTGTGTATCCAACCTACACACCGCCAACCCGACCCGCCGTTACCGATACATACGATTCGTACGAAGCTGAGAAGAACAAGTCCAAATTCGCCGCACCCAAGGGCAAGGGAATGCAGCTCGGCAAGAAGTCCAAGACAACGGATATGTTTGAGCGGGTGCGGGGCGAGATGGGCCATGAGGTGGATGACAGCCCCTTGGTCGCTCCGGCAGCGGCATCTCCTGTTGCAGCAGAAGCGCCCGCCCCACGAATCTCTACAACTCTGGACCGTGATGCCATACATGTCACCATTTCTGAAACGATTGGTGCCCACATCTCAAGAGAAGGCGCTGTCAAATCCATCGCAGTCAGCGGCGACCTGAACCTGCGGATATCCGACCCATCCCTGACCAAGATCAAGCTCGACTTGAGCGCACAGCCTTCGCATGGCGCACAGTTCAGGACTCACCCCAACGTGGACCGGAACCTGTTCAACAGCTCCAAGGTCATCCAGATGAGCAAGGTGGATCGAGGCTTCCCTGTCAACCAGTCTGTTGGTGTTCTCCGGTGGCGTGCCACGCCCAAGACAGATGACTCGAGCGCGCTGCCCATCAGCTTCACTGTCTGGGTCAACAAGGGCACTGATGGTACCTATACCATGACCGTTGAGTACGAGCTGACCGGTGGTGACGCGCTCAAGGACGTCAGCGTCACTATTCCATACACGACTAGCGAACCTACTATCTCAAGTTTCGATGCTACGTACGACGTGACCGGCGATAGCGTGGAGTGGACCATCGGCACAGTGGACGAGGACAACCCCAATGGTTCTTTCGAGTTTGAGGCCCAGGCAGACGACGAGAATGAGTTCTTCCCAATGCAGGTCCGGTTCTCAAAGACCACACCGTTCGTGGATGTCGACGTAAGACTACCCCCTCGTTTCTCCCACCCCGCCTTTTCTTCTCTTTTCCCTCCTTACTTTTTTCGGTCACCAAGAAGTAATGCCTCTTCACTAACGAAATTCTCAGGTGTCGTCTGTTACGCTCGTCGAGATGAACGAGGACGTGACTTTCTCGAAAGAGATCAAGTCCGTTGCAGACAAGTACGAAATCGAGTAATTGCGCGTTAGATGGCCTTAGAGGAGTTATGTGGTGGCTACAGTATAGGTTAACAAAAGCCATGTCAATGGATGCAAATCATATCATTTTCACTTAAGCAACTTCATTTTCGCTTCCAGGTGGGCGGCTAGAATGGTTCTCATAACGATGCATATCAAGATTGATGAAGACCTTCTACAAAATCAGTGAATGAGCGCTTACAATGCAAAACCCAAAAGCAGCACCATGCGTCCTCCGAGAGGGCTCGCTCTATCAATCACGACCTCAGAACGCATTACAACACCTACTCTCTTCTATGACCGAAGATGTCCCCCCCCCCCCCCATCAAGCGCCTTCAAAGAAAGACGCAGCAACCCCAATCATCGTTCGGACGTAGGGTTGTCGAGGTGCGGAATCTGGCCGGATGATAATGCGGATCCGGTTTGCGCCTCCGCCCGGGCTCCCTCGCCCGCATAGGAGCCTGCTGGCGGTGGTGCTCCCTCTCCTCCCTGCTCGCTTCGGCTGCGCTTCCTCTGGCTTCCTGGTCCCTGTGCCATAGGAATCCGGTACAGGGCAGCGTTATCTGGGGCTCGCTCAGCATGCGGGTCTGGTAGTGGCCCGGCGCTGAAGAGGATGGGCCGTCGGGTGTGCGTGGGGCGTAGCCGCCCAGGCCGTCTTCATAGACATAATCCTCGGGTCTTGGTGAAAGGTTAGCGAACTTAATTGTCTAGAGGCTGCTTGAGGGTTCTTGTATTACAAAGAGAGGGGTAAGGAAGTACAAGATGGGCCATGGAAAAAAGAAAGGGAGGGGGGGATTGGAGGGGAGGCGCACGAGGAGGTATTGTACCCATCAGGGTCTCGAGGAGGCTCGGTATACTCCACCTCTATTCTGCGGGTTCGTCCCCGGCTCATAGAGCTGCCTTCTCGTAGAGGGGCTCGGTTGGATGGTCCGGCCTCTGAGGTGGCACTGGTACGCCCACGGCCGAGAGAAGGGGGCCTCCCCTCCTGAGCGTCTTGTTCACCAGTAGGCATGGTGGAAGGTAGGAGATTTGTATCATGAGTTGAAGTTGGAATTGGAAGCTGCTTCAAACAGAAAGTTTTATGGAAGGCAATTTAGAATGCGGTGGTCAACATCTGGAGAAACTGCTCATGAGCCAAAGAATTTGTAAGTCTTGAAACTCCTGTTCTTGAAGCAAATTCTTTGATAGTGTAGTTTCAATTTGGATCGTCGTCTTTGACTTGTAAATGTAATTTGTGAGTAAAATATAGCCAAGAAAGACATTGATACTGTAAAAGGAATTCCATTATCACCGTATGTTTCCAGTGACTCGCGTGGTCCTCAGGAGTACTCATCGTCGATGCAATCTCAAGTACTTGGCTGGGAGGGACTCGGCCATGGACACAACAGATCCCCGTGACTAATGTCTGCTACACAAGGAAGCCCCAAACTCTCTCCGAGCAACACGACGCCTCTTGTACGGAGGCTCGCTCTGACATATGTTTGGGCAGCCTATACATAGGAACTGAAGGAAAGCAGGCGGCACTCACAGCGAGCAGTGAGGGGAGAGATCTGGAGTCAGCATGTCTAGCTACCACAGCATATAAATCAAAGTGTATACGGATGATATACTCGCTTTATATCATGTCTTTCGGTCACATTGAGGAACATGAGAGGGCATCGCTATTGGTCCGTTTCGACGGGGTGGTGTAGACTTCGGCTGCTCCTATGCTGATGCAAAATGATGTTCAACCACTTTTATTTGACACTCCAATCTTTTGAAACTTTCAATTATATCGTGCAACTGCTTGATTGTTTTTCCCCGTGTTCAGAGGCTTGATTGTTATAGACTTATAAACGGATGAAGGTCTGTTGCTGAAGTGGCAAGCGAAGGGCTCAAAACCTAGACCACTATCATGTTATTCAAGTACCTTGTTTCGCCGGATGAAGGAAGATAAAAATCACTACAAAGTTCATATGGTTGTTTAAAGAAAAAGGCAGAAAAAGTCAAATTGCTTCGATACTGCAGTCATAGAAGAAAACCAAGTAGATATTCGCCCAATACTGCCACAATCCACCCATATGTAGATTAATCTCAAGAAGCGACTGTCAACTACCACTCGTCCTGATTTATGGAATTATAAAACAGACCTCAGCCCCTGAATTTGCTATTCCTGGTACCTGAACACAATTTTCTGAAGGCTGTTGACCAGACCAGCCTTTCTTGTAACAATTCGCTTGGACACCACCGTCATCTGAGATAGTCTCTGGGTAGGCAGATTATATATCTTGGTTCATATGACTGGCAATACCCGTTGTCTGGTCCGAGTTTTCAATAATTGAACAAAATGAAAGGATCCCGAGGGCTAGCATTTGGCTACGATGACTTTTCCTATGCACTACAGTAATTATGCTAGTGAGGCTATGAGATCAGCCATGATAATGGAGCTTACATACAGAATTCCCCAATGTGTTATTCAACTTGCAGTCCTAGATGCCCAGTGAGCTGTATATGCAGGAGCCTTGCATACGGCTCGGGAAAACAGCTCCTAAGGCACAGGTGGAAATACCATTTGGGCTTCTGCACAGTCAGCTGTGAGTTATCTTGCTTAATAAAGCAGCCTGGGTCCAACTAATACCAAGTTTGGGTCCAATTCATCCTAAAACAATACAGAAATGATATAGACTGAAAGGATATCTGACTCACGAAGAGAGCCGCATGTTCTCACAAGAAAGGAGAGCGTATTTCCGGTTTGCGCTGTCCTGAAACGTGGCATCCATTGATGGGCTCTCTTATGCTCAGCCACAGCATTCTGCAGTCACTGCACAGCCCGCTAATGTTGGCGACGTTCAGCCCACAAGAAAACCTGATAGACCAATCAGGCGCCCACATACTGCCAGTTCGTTCCTCGCCCACTTGGCTCCCATAAAGTTGTTTGGCCTTTGTACTTGTGATCATTCTCGCACTGCTCAGTATGCAACAATAATAGCCGCAACCACAGCGCCGTTCGATGCTGTCCAGCATGCCTTTGAATCTGCTATGCGCGAGTTCAAAGCGTTGCTGGCAGACGACTCGATCTACGATGAGATCCTCAACACAAGGTCTATGGACGAGGTCTACGACGCCACAGAGGAGATCCAGAATAAACAGGGCAAATCTGGCCATCTAGGACATCTGTCCAAGATCAGGCCCTATCTCGATCGTCTCAATGACTATGCAGCAGCGATCGAAGTCTTCATCCAGGTGAAACCCGAGCTGCTGGCTCTTATCTGGGGCCCGATCAAGCTTCTACTGCAGTGGGCCAGCGAGCTTTCCAAAGCTTACGTCGCAATCATCAACGTGATAGCGGACATCGGAGAATTGCTTCCAGAGTTCAAGCGCATGGCTGAACTTTTCAGTGGCAACAAGCATATCAATGATGTTTTGGCCCTGTTCTTCAGAGACATTCTTGACTTCTACATTATTGCCCTAAGGTCCTTCAAAAACACTCGTAACTGTCTCCCAGGCAAGTCATATTGTGAATAGGAGGGAAACTAACGAGCCTTGCTGCCAGGGTTGCGGTACATATTCGAGTCTCTCTGGCCACGGTCCCGGGACAAGATCAGGGTGGTTATTCAAAATCTCGAGCAACACACCCGTCTTATGCGTAATGAGGTCCGCTTGGAGCACATCCAGCAAGAGTTCGAAGCCAGGAAACGTGCATTGCAACATTTTGAGGCTGCAGAGAAGGATGCGCGATTTAAGGAATATCATTGCATAAAGACTGACATTTGTCCCTTGGCATTCGATGAAGTATTGCATAGGATCAGAGGCAATGTGTATGAGGGTACCGAGAAATGGTTGTTGAAGGATGCAGCTTTCGCAAAATGGATAGACACATCGGACAGTTCGGCGCCGGTCCTGTGGTTGCAAGGAATCCCTGGACCAGGTGAGAAATTCCGTTTTAACACTTTCAAAAGAAATACGTGGTTGGTTTATTTGATGTTGAAAAATGATATATAAATAGGTAAAACCCACCTATCCAGTGTCGTCGTGGACGCGTCCCAAGCTCGTGGTCGCACTGCCTTTGCCTTTCTCAGCTATTCTGGCCACAAGGACATTTCGGCTCTAGGGATTGTTCTATCATTAATTTTTCAACTGACGTCCGATGATGTGGATGCCATGGATGTTCTCTGCGAATCGACTCGCCAAAATCTCAAGAGTAGTTTGGACGTGGCTACGAGGCTTCTAAGCACGGTCTTGACCTGTGTTGGCCCAGCATACCTAGTTGTTGACGGACTAGACGAGATTGGTGGTACAGAGAGACAACGGCTCCTGGATAAACTACTCAGCCTGCCAGCGACTTGCCCGGGAGTGAAGATTCTCGTTAGTAGTCGTCCAGAGTCGGATATCACCACCACACTGAAGGGCCACGTCACGGTCCGAGTCGAACACAATAATGCAGGAAGTATTCAGACTTTTGTTAGGGTCTGGTCAGATGCGTGGTTCCGGAGACGCCGCTTCCTGGCCAAGGATCAAGCCGAACTTACTGGGTACCTGGCGCCACTATTGTCTAACGCAAAAGGTGTGTCTCATGAAACTCTATGGTTGCTAGATGGCTGACGGGCTTCTGAAGGGATGTTCCTGTACGCCAGACTCGTGCTCAGCAGTATCGACCGTATGAACGACTTGACCGAGATTCGGAACGACCTCAAAGTACTACCTGAAAATCTTGACGAAGCGTGAGAAATCCTACGATTGCGTATGTTCTCACTTACTGACATGTGGTAGATATGCTCGAGTTCTCAAAAGGATCAACACCCACAACGTACGGGACAAAGAGAAAGCTCAAAGGGTTCTTGGTTGGATCATGTGCACACCAACACCACTTACAATCCAGGAGATGCAACAGGCTCTAGCAATTCGCCTAGGAGTCATTAGGGAGAGAGCGAGAAGTCTGGGATACTTTGACATCGTGGATCTCTGTGGCCCCATCGTAGAGGTTGTGGACGACTACGTACATTTCGTGCATTTCACAGTCAAAGAGTATGTGTTTTCACTCTTAATTTATCTACCGAATCTAATGTGAGATTGCAGGTACCTATCGAGCCCTCAGATATCGGGATGCATCTCTTTGGCAATTTCAAACCTCAGCCTCGCAACGTGTTGCCTCACGTATCTGTGTCAGACCATGCCTGACCGAGAAATAAAAAGTGTAAAGGTTCGCGAGAACGTTCTTGCAGGCGCCTATTCGCTACATGGTTTCGTGGTCTCAAACTGGCTTAAGCTTGTTGAAGAGTACATTTCTTCAAGCACCGCGGAAAGCCTCTCAGTAGAGCTGATGCAACTACTCGAATCTCTTTCCGATGCACATGATCCCGATGGTTCCGACTATGAAGGGCAAGACCCGGTAACCATACAGTATTCCAAGTTGGAGCAGCCGAAGTCGACGAACAAAGAAATGTACGCTTTCATGACCCGAAATGCAGAGTTCCATCAGCTCTGTTCGGGACAAGAGCATCGTATGGATCCAGGTACAATCTTCTGATTCTCAAAAGATAGAGAATGATTCTAACTATCCCTAGGAGAACAATGGGCAAATCTAGACCCGCTTGGAATCTCACAGTTGTCCATTTCAATCCACCGCGCCATTGGGAAGGTGCTGGATTCACAATTGCCTGATCACTGTGAGAATGCATTGGCGATCCACACGCACTACGGCCGGCGACCGTTTAAATGCAGGTTCCTTCACTGTTCGCTTGCGCGCCATGGCTTTGAATCACTTTCTCAGCGAACTTCTCACGAAAAACATCACGACAAACCGTGGAGCTGCAGCTTTCCCGATTGCCAGTATGCGCAAGGAGGTTTTCTTTCGCGGAACATGCGGGACCTTCACTTGAGCCAATTTCACAAGGATCCTATCCGAAAGAACGACACTTCCGCCGTGGACAACGCAAATCCAGATGAGATACAGCCCTTACTGTTCGATTTGATCAGAACGGGCCAGATACACCATGTGCGAAGCTTGCTTCCATCATATGAAGAGCTTCCGACTGAAGTAAAGCAGAAGATGCTTAAAACAGCCTTGGCTTCAGCATCTATCGAGCTGGTATCCACCCTTTGGAGACCAAATCTCGAAGGCTTTCAAGTTCATGAACTGTTTGAGCCCAGTATGAATGTCGATGCTTTCATATTCTTACTGCAACAAGTTGGTTTGCGTGGCTTTAAACACGCACAACTATTCTCTTACATGTTAAGATCAGACTCGGAACATGCTTACGAAGTATGGATAAGTTACTTTGATTCATTTCATGGTAAAGATGAGAAATTGGATGGTCATCATGCCACAGAATTTGGCTCTTTTCCTGTTTCTGTTGTACATGGCAATCCCCTTCGAGAAGCATTATTATTGAAGTCTCTGGGAGGACAAAGGCTTTTCCAAACGCTTCACACAAAAACAGAAGGGGCACCTACTGAACAGGTGTGCTGGTCATGCACTACATTCCATCAAAATCGCAAAGGCTCTTATCGACATGGGGGCGCCAGTCGACTTTCGTCATGGGACTCATAACAGGACCCCACTCCATCTGACATCAACTTTTGATTCTCCTGAGGCAGCTCAGATGATGAGATTCCTCTTGTTACAGGGTGCGGATCCAAAAGCTGAGGTCACTATCCAGAGACTGACAAGGACGGTAGCAGTCAAAGATGAAAAGGGAGCAAAAGGCATATCCAAATGGCTTGGGATAGACTGGGACGAACTCGTTGCGCAAACTGCACAGGAAAGGAGGCAACAAGAGAGCAGGAATTGAAGGTTGAGACGTTAGAGTAGTTTAAGATCACCCCGTCTTGATGCTTTCATGACATGGTACAATTTGCTTGTATTACATGCTCAATTTGGGGGTTGCTATTACTCCAGCTTTGAGTATGCATATAATGTTGCACATGACTGATCAGGGCCTTTGTTACCCTGTTCACATGGGGGTAACTTCGGGCAGAGAGGGGTGATGGCATTGCCGCACAAAGAGACGAAATAGAACATGATATCAGAATGAAAGCATAAGTATTAATACACTATAATCAAGCATAGCATGATCTCTTGAGCGGGTGAGCCATGCAATTTGCATAGGTCTGGAGACTAATCAAGTCTGACAATTTGTTTCTACTGGCGATGTCGTTACATTGCTACTAAAGGATGGACACCATTTCTCTGTCCGTTGAGCAATGTTGGAATGACCAGGATTCACAAGAAGATACTGCATTTAAGCTTGAAATATGGAGATGACAGCGCTGTATTGCTACAAGTACTAAGTGAGGACGACTGAAGCCTCACTTGAGTGACTTCTATGTACTGTGTATTCATTCCATCATGAGATGTACATCTTGCTCAGATTTTTTGACCCAAGACCTCACGAAGTTTCTTTGCGACTCGTTAGCTTCCATGTAAGACACTCGAGAGATGACGCACATACCATGAGCCTTTGATGTTCTAATATATCTAGAGTATCAGAATCAACGATAGATTGCTGGGCAATCTTGAGCTTCTGTTTCTGTATCCACTGAATGTACTGTTCATCTGTTAAAAGTCATGAACATTGCTGCAGTCTTTGGACTGCATTCTTGTGCATCTGACTTACAGTTTCGATGGAATTTTCTACAATGTATCTCGTCACTGTGACTGGGTTCTTCTGCCCTATCCTGTGGATCCGGTCCACGGCTTGAGCTTCGACCATAGGGTTCCAATGAGGTTCGATTAGATGGACTTGGCTTGCTGATTTGAAATCCACACTGTGCAATACATTGTCAGGGCCATGATCGCATCGTTGGAAAGGCTTCTTACCCTTCAGCAGTGCTGCCAATGCTAGCGAGCATAATTTTGCACTCTGGGTCTTCATTGAAAATGCGCATGGCTTCCTTGCGAGCTGCAAGACCTGTCTGGCCATCGATTCTCTGATATTTGAAGCCAGCATTTTGGACAGCTGATTGAATCAAGTCGAGCATCTTGGTCCAGCAGGTAAAGACAACACTAAATAAATAATTAGCAAGTTAAGAATTGCACTCATGTGAAGCCAAGTCTTGCCTTTTAGGACTCTCTGGCACGAGAACCTGCTGAGTTTCAATGTTCTTAAGCAATGCCTCGATTTTGGATGAGGGTGCGATTTGTTGATCTGACGAGCTGGTTGTTGGGGTTTCGGAGTACACCACAGTGCTGTTGCATTTAGGGCAGGCATCTTCGACTTCTGCCGTGATTGATGAAAGCACTGGATTCAGGTTCGCGAAGTCGAATCCACAGTGCTCACAGACTCCCATGATATCTGCTGGGACAAGTGAGTTGTTTCTTTGTGTCCAGGCTTGCATGGCTGTTTCAGGAAGGAGATGCTTCCCATGATCGCAGATGCGTCGCAGGCATGTGATCATACCCAAGATGTTTCTCCCTTTGAACCATCCATCAAGGTCAGAGGTGCCATTTTCTTGATGGGTTCCAGCTGCAATTTGAGCAACTTTATTCTTAAAGAAGTCGTACATCTCGAGGTCATGTGAGTGCAAACGAACCAGCTCAACGTTTTCCGTTCGTGCAGGAAGATCCAGTGAAAGACCAGATGTGTTCTTCGTACGCCGAAGGCATGTGGCCCTCACCAGATCTTGCAAGCGTTGTGCGGCATCTTGCTGTTCCTTCTTGATCGGATGTGCCACCCATCTATTGAACTGTGTCTTCTCTGTTAGAAGTGGAGTTCGAAGGAAGCTCAGCAAAGCGCCATAATCATCAAGTGAGTTATGGATAGGTGTGCCTGTAAGGCACCACTTGTACTTTGCTTTGATCTGACATGCAGCCTTGAAGTTCTGCGAAGACCGGTTACGGATTCGATGAGCTGGACCATATCGGTCAGTATAACTCGTAGGAGCCTATGCAAAAACATGTTCACTCACCTTCGTCAAGAACCTGCCGAAACCACTTGAGGTTGTACAATGGACCCTTTGAATCATAGTCGGATCTGAGTGTCTCATATGTTGTGATAACGATATCAACATTCTCGATGTCTCTGATGAGAGCTTTTCTGTTCGGTCCATGGTAGACGATAAATCTGACTTGCTTCGGATGAATGTGCCTAATTGGTGTTAACTTGGTTCCGACTAGTTCGTGAATCAAATAGTAGCAAGGCTTATTTACCTCTTTATCTGCTCTTGCCACGCCGAAATAGCTTTGATGATCAGCCTCGCTCGCTAATGCTACAAGAGATGCACATACTTGACATGGGAGCGACAACCAAAGTTGCTGGTGTTGTACCGGCTTGAAAGGAGGTCTGGCTCTCATTGATTGCATCGAGAGACGAGCAGACCAGAGCCAGTGTGCTCAAAGTCTTGCCGAGGCCCATATCCTGCGTGGGAGTTAGGAAAACAAAGATCTTGACGAGACGGTCTGGTCTGATGCTCACGTCTGCCAATATTCCGCCATTTGCGGCGGCCGGACTATCCACGAGATTTCCCGCAATGATATGTCGAAAGCTAGAGAAAAAGTCAGCTGATTTGACATTCCTGGACTCAAGTATCGAAAGGACTTACCGAACCACATTATGGATTTCAGGCATTGGTACCCAGAGAGATGGAAACCTAGCTTGCCTGAAATCGCCATGTTCCTTCTCAATCATCATGGCCACTGCTGTCATCTGGTGCCTGAGTTACATTAGATTTAATGTCAACCCCGGGATGAGGTCTCTCACACTTACGGGAGTAGAGTGCACTTTAGCCGAGGACTGACTCCCATACCTGCAGAGATGTCAAAACCACTCGCGGAGATACCGACGCCATTCGCGGCGTCAAAAATCCTCAGCAGTCTACCCTTCACAATTTCGTCCAAGGTATTAATTTCAGGTTCAGCGCGGCTATTTGAGCCCAGAGTTAGATCCTCCAATAGCGGCATTCCTTCACCGGGCCGAGTGAGGTAGTGCGGGTTGTGATAGTCGAGGCTCCTGTTGTACTCGGTTGCGTATGGATGCTGAAGATACAAGCCAGCATCTGAAAGAAAGTTACCGATGGCGACACTGTCTTCGGACAAGCCGTATACCAAGATGCGGACGTTCACCTCCACCTGGGCCTGCGCGCCTGCCTTGGCAGTTCTTTTGTTGCGTTTCTTGGGCTTATTGTTAGACTTCTGATCCAGCGTAGTCTCGGTCGACATGCTGGCGCTGAGACGGATACTGAACCTCTGCTCAAGCCGGGACAAGGACGGGAGAACCAGCAGTCCCGCGTATTTGGGTGGATCTTGATAGTTGAGTTTCACAATATCCCCCGAAGGCTTGATAGTCAGCGGCTTCCCGCAGCCCACTTCATCGGCTGTGAAAGTTCCTGTAGGCTTTGCAATGATCTGTTGTGCATTATTAGCCTGCCGAATCCTCAAGCACAATGAATTTACTGACCACACCAAAACAGGTATCAAATTGCTCCTGGATAGTTTGACATGATGTCCCGACCGAGGCCTGTGTTGTGAAGGGGCTTTCGGATTCATAGGGCGAGATGAAGCTGTTGGCAACAGTCTTCACGGCCGTAGATTCTGCAACCGTTGGAGTTGAAGCGTCGTCCCTAAGGAAAGCAAACAAGTTCGAGCTGTTGAACGGAAGTCCGTCAGGGACACCAGATTCAGTCGCATTTCGCATTTGGGCTGGATCTGGGACTGGATAGAAGCCTTGTCCGGGCTGCATCAGCTGTAGAGCTTGCGGGGTGAACGACGGATCGGCTTGTAGCATAGAATAGTCGCTTATTGCCATGCCCAAAGACGTGTTGTACTCATAGCTGAGAGGGCCAAGCACATCGAGTCCCCAGAAGTTCATGCTGGGAAATTGGTCCGAGCTGATATCCTGAGGCGACTCCGCGATCAGGCTAGTAGTCCCAGGTAGGCCGTTGTCATTGAGCATTAACACTGATTCCGCCAGGCTCGGTGGCTGCCAACCTGTGAGAGTGTTGTATCCATAGCCAAAGCCTATTGGCGCCGAGCTCTGGCCCTCGTACGTTGGCTGGTTGGTATATTGTGGGAGCCAACCATCGCCCGGGTGCTGTGGAGCGGTGGTCTCAGGCGCTGCTTGGTAAGGCTCTGTCCGCAGCTTTTTGGCCTGGTGTTCACCGTTGTGATCTTCCGTGTCTGTCTCTCTTTTGCCGCCGATGCTGAAGGCCTCCATTGCGACTGCTGTGAGTTCAATATCATATCGAGACAGTTGAGAGAGAGAGGAGAGAGCAGGAGACGGGAGAAAAGCCTGCCATCTGAGATGGTCAGCCGTAAAAGCCTGATCGGAAATATAGCAAGAGAGACATGCTTACGGTCAATCATACCCTGCAGAGGCTGTGCACCAGCGGCTCTGCAGTGCAAGCCACGCCTCCTGGTGCGTCCACGTGTACACAAGCTAGGGGAATGTATGTATAAAATGTACTCCATAGGTCAGATCTGTGCTTTGATCCGTCCCAACAGGGCACCTTTTTGGTCTGCACCGCAAAGGCAGATTCAGAGACATTTTCTGCGCGCGCGCGTAATTCTGAAGAGTTTCTTAAAGAACTGAGCTGCGTTGCGTCTGGAGAAGTCGGAAGTGGAATATCAAGAGCCGATTGCCAGAACCTGCTGCTGCTGTAGTCCTGAGAAGCACCTACAGTAGGGCTCTAGGATCTTAGGCAGTGGCAGTCTTTAGAAATTCGTTTCACATCGGATCGAACTCTTCAATCGATCACTGGTCATTCATAATGTCAACTTGGTATAATTTTGTTCTTAGCATGCTGCATGATTTTTTCCACATCAACCTTGTCAGGCACGAAGGTTGAAAGGTTGAAAGGGAGGAAGGCGCTGGCCGAGAGAGAGAGACAATCCTAGAAGGCACGTCTGGCTGATAGTGCCTGCTGCAGACCTTCCATCTGCGTTGTTTATAAGTAAGGGAACCACCATCCTCTTTTCGATTTTCTTCAGACAGACAACAATAATAGACAATTACCTTCTTCTTTTCGATCTTCAATCCTCCAAGCAGGTCTAATACGGTGTTTTCGCCCCGTTCTTGTGTCTTCTTGACTTTCTTTCGCTGTTGTCACCCCTGCAAGGGCATTGCTTGGGTCGACAGGGGCCCCTAGCCCAGTGCTCTGGTGTCAGTCCTCTCTTGCAACTGCGCCCGAGTACTGCAGTGGTTCAGTACTTACGTAGACAATCAACTCCTCAACCAGCAGACGGCTCCACAACGAGAATCCTCATCTTTCATGACCGTCTCAATGACGGTTGAGATGACATGTGCCCTTTCTAGGATCCGACGAAGGCATAAAGTGACCCTCACGCAGCGCTAACAACACAAAACCCCGCTCGTCTCAGACCCCGCGAAGCTTGGGCAGCTCCTCAGACTCGCCAAGACCGTGTACGATTGGCCACGGCGAGGCTGTCACGGTCCAGAGACCTGGTTCTGGGCTGTTGAGGGTAGTTCTCATCCCAACCTTTCAGACGCTTGAAACCGAGCCATTGGGTTATTTGACTTCTAAGCTTAATCGCCACCCTTATTGAGCCCGGGTAGAGCACCAGGTACCAGACCACCAGCCCACGAGGCAGAGAGGTACATGGCACAGTCGGATGATTGTTTGACAGCCTGTCAACCAATGTCATTCATCGCCCGAACCGTGCTTTGGGGGACCCCTGGTCCTGGACGCCCTGGATCGCATGCCTTGTCGTCGAGGAGGTCACAAAGTCGTGCATGATCACCTTCGTGATCCTGGGATGTGTTCTAAACGCCGTATAGATATCTGCATCGGATCGTCAACGTTCCGGCGAGGCCCAGTACCATCCTCAGGACTTGTACGGTAGCCTGAGGAGAATCATGATATATTCCACCACGGTCCAGTCCACGGGAAGGAGGATCATGATCTCCTCGAGTTTCTCTTTCCAAGGTCTCTTGTCATCCCCTCTTGGTTCCGTTTCGACCTCATCACTGCTTTCTCACAAGCGCCCTAGTGGCAGCTATCCGTTCATTTTTATATTACTTAATAGTCACGCTCCTTGACCTTGACGGTCGGATCATTACAGACTCCTTCCAGACACCCGTCCAGTCCTTTCAGCCCAGCCAACATGTTCTTCAGGAGTATTCTTCCTGCCTTGGCAGGCCTATCCCTCGTTGCTGCTGGTAAGTCACACCGCACAAGTATACGGCCCCAGACACACAACAAGAGATCTTTCTCTCTAACATCATCATCATCATCATCACAGCCCCAGCGTCCGTTGATCGAGATGCAAGGAGCGCCATCGAGAGAGAGGAACTTCCGATGAAGCGGGACGTCATCATCGAGCAGACTGTGGTGGAGCCTCAGATCGTGGTCATAAATCAGAACCTGGGCGCCCTCGAGGCCCTGGCACTGCAGGCCGAGCAGGAGTTCGCTGCTCTGGTCCAGTCCCAGCTGCTCTTGATCAACACTGTCGAGACCATCAAGAACAACATCCGCATCAATCACTTCAAGGCGCGGTGGAACACCGTGAACACAGTGATTGTGACCGTGACCAACGTCGTTGATGCTCGGGATCCCAACAACCTCAACACACGCTACATGGTCAACCAGCTCAAGGTGAATATCTAAACATTATTTTTTCGCTCTTCTTTCTTCTTCTTTATTTTTCTAACTTTGTGCTCAAAAAGGCCGACAACAACAATCCCGCATCTGAGATTCTCGTCATGATGACAGCCGCCGAGCCGCTCACCATCGCCCCAGTTGCCACCCCTACAGGCCTCGACATCCCCGGCGTCTCGGGCGCCGGCAGCCTGGTCTCGCAGCCGACCGCCCAGCCCCAAGTCGCCCAGACCGACCCGACGCAGGCCTTCGCGCAGGCGGCCAACGGGTCTGTCCTGCTGCCCTTCAACACCACAGCCCCGCAGCCACCGTCAGGTGCACAGCTGTTCCCGGACCCGGCCGCCATCATCCTGCCGAACCAGGCCCTGTTCGTGGGCGACGTCGCCCTCATCCAGGAGGACGCCGCCCTCCTGGCCCAGGGCTCGCTCTTCAACCTGCAGCAGCAGCTCCTGGCCCAGGAGGCCATCGCCAATGCTGAGCTTGCTGGTGTCGTCCTGGGCACGGCACCGCCGCCGACGATTATTGTCAACCAGGCTGATGCACAGCCGGCCCCGGCAGTGTCCCCGGCAGTGTCCCCAGCAGTGTCCCCAGCAGTGTCGCCGGCGGTGTCCCCAGTAGTGTCCCCGGCGGTGTCCCCAGCGGTAGCCCCGGCGGCAAACTCGACGACTCCTTAAAGAGGAAAATCAAAAGGGATATGTCTGTAGGAAAAGAGCTATACGAGGAGGGCTGGCTGCAGGACGGCGTTGTAAGGGTTTGATACCAGATCATTTCTCTTTTCTTTCTTTCCTTTTCTCTTAAAAAAAAAAATAACACACTATGGCTAGCCAGGTGTGCTTTGGATTATTCAAACGGGCATGTTTATTCTTCAAGTGTAATGTTTTGACGTCTCGCTTGCGAACGTATATACTAGAGAGCCTTCTTATGATGAAATGTTTTATTTTTATGTTTTTTCTCATAAAAAAATAACTTTGAACTTCACTTTTGATTTTCGCCTGCTATTCATCCCACCTCGACCACAGAATATGGGAGGTGCCTTGTGTGGCCACCACCGCAAAGGACACCCCTCTTGGGAAGAAGAAAAGGAGAGGGAGGAAAAATCAGTTACAAGACGGAAATTGGGACTACCCTCCCCAAAAACACACAGAACGACATCTTCCAGGCCTGCAGAATTAAGTGGAAGCGATCCAAGGAGACCAGCGATCATACAGCCCCTTTGGCCTGATGTTCGTCTGATCGACAGGGCATGTGCTACGTCACCCCCCTAGTCCAGGCCAGGTGCTGTAGACAGGGTCCCGGGGGGGGGGGGTTTGTGGTTTGCTAATGCTTCTATTGCAGGGGGTGGGTCAGGAGGCTGAGCGTCAAGGCGCACGGGAGGAGCCTCAACTTATGTACTCCTCCTTACTGTAGTAGTGGTTGAGTCTTGGCATCTGGGACTTAGGGCTGACATATGCGTACGTGCAGAATAATAAGGAAAAGTACACACTACTTACTTAGGTGACCATGAATCTTTCTACATGATCGCAGGGTTAGTTTTTTTGGGGGGTTTTTTTGTAGAAACTTCAACTTCCTTGTCAAGCCATAAAATTGGAGGGTATTCTTTCGAAATGAATTGGACGAGAAAGAGAGGCTGAGTACTCTCGTATGGTTGTTTGCTGGCCGAAATAATGTACCCTCTGGCCTGTCAGGTACTGTTCTGTGGCCTGTGCTTCTTCTGCTGGAAGGCGAACAGGGCAAATATCACTTTTCGTTGCCAGAGATTCAACACGTGCCGGAGGGTTCTTTGCTTCGCCCCATCACATACCGTAACCCCACATCTGGAAGGATGAGGAAGAAGAAAAAAAAACACATTTAGAAACCATGATATATGTTTTCGAGTCAGGTCTGCATCGATTACCAAAGGTTTGCTGCCGATTGCATATTTATTCATTCATTCGTTCACGACGACGACGACGACGACGACAACGTCTTTGGGAACCCCAGGCAGCTTGGTACTGTACTAACTATTCTCTTGCCTTGCGCAGCCTCTACAGTAGAGCGCGACTGGAGTTGTGCAGAGTTCACAAGGCCGGGTTTGGTGGTCGGTCGAGTGCGTGTGGCCTACGAGTTCAGGCAACCCTGGAGGCGCGCACCTCTCATTAACCTCCCAAAACAAACCACATGGTGTGGATGATGGTAATTTGGATTCTGAGTTCGCTTTGCTGAATAAAGTGATAACATACAAAATACGAAAGAGAGAGAGAGAGAGAGACAGAGAGAGAAAACATGCGCTCATCGTCAGCCTTCTTGCGGCCGCGATCTCGTAGCGCCTCCTCCCCCTTGCCGCCCGCGCTCCCAGTCCTTGGACGCCAACATCTCGCTCGACTCCGTCTGCGGCAGCACATCATAGCGATGGCCCCGCGCCCTGCTCACCACACGCCTCGCGATGGCCACCGACCGCACGCCCACCGTGAGGAGCAGGCCGCGCAGCCTCCACAGCACCATGGAGCCGCCCACGATGCCGAACAGCACGGACGAGAAGATGATGTGCGTCTCCTGCCAGCCCAGCTCCTCGGGCACGGGCAGGTCTTTGCCGGACACGTAGAGGCCCGTGTCGACGTCGATGACCTCGGAGCAGCCCAGCCGGCGGCCCTCGGCGTCGAGGGCCAGGACCTGGATGTACCCGCCCAGGTCGAGTCCTGCGACGTCGATCTTGGTCTCAAAGCCCTGTTTGTGGACCTCGGTCACGTTCTTGGTGAATTGCAGCGTCGGGGTGCCATCATCGTCGTTGTCGTCGTCGCCGTCGTCGTCATTGTCATTGTCGTCTTCGTCGTCGTATTCTTCCTCTTCCTTCCCCTCTCCATCGTCCTTATAATCGTCGTCACCCCGCTCCTCCTCGTCCAAGTTCTCACTGGTCCACACGCTCTGCACCACCCACCCAGCCACCTCCGTCGCCCCATTCCAGCTCACATAGACGGCGCCGCCCGCGCCCCCCTTCAGCACCGCGTCCGGGTTCGTCTGGGGCCGCCCGACCCACCTGCTCTTGAACGTGCGGTAGCTCTTGACCCGCGACCAGGCCGTCAGGTGCGTGGCGCCCAGGTGCGCGTCGTACAGCACCTCACCCGTGGCGGCGTCATACTCGGTCCAGGCCGGGTGGTGGCCCCAGCCCACGAGGACGTTGCCCGTCTCGGGCAGGATGCTGACGCTGCCCTGCGAGGGGACGATGAATTCCTGCGGCGCGACGAGGGCCCGGCGCAGCGTGGCCGTCATGGCGTTGGTGTCGAGGTCGACCAGCAAGCCGCGGCTGTGTGGGGCCCGGAGGAGGGCTTTGTTGTAGTACGCGCCGTTGTCGAAGACGGTCATGAGCGCCTGGGTCGCGTCCTCGGTCTCGTGGTGGATGCGCGCGTGGTGCTGCCAGGAAAAGTCGGTGGCCTTGCCACCGCTCAGGTCTCGGAACGAGTTGTTCCTGCCGCCGACCTGCCAGAGCACCTCGCCCGTCGTGCCGTCGATATAGGCCACCGCGCACATGTACCGCGACGAGACGAGGTAGTTTCCTGTGAGGGGGTCCTTGTCGACGCTGTTGATGTGGAAGAAGTCCCAGCCGCCACGGTACTGCTCATAAGGGGCGAGGCTGTCCGCGATGGCGAAATGGTCCGAGGCGTGCCACTCGAACAGGAGCTCGCCCGTCTCGAGGTCGATCTCCTGGAAGACGCTGTCCCAGATCTTGCCGCCTTCCACGCCGTAGGCCGACAGATCTGCAGTCTGGTCTTTGTATGCTGTCAGGAGCGCAGTGCCCTCGGGCGTAAGCTGGAACTCGTGGAGGTCGCCGTCGAGGTCTCCTGCGGCCGTGACGTTCTTGAAGATGTTGTACGAGGAGTCGAGCATCAGATAGTTTCCCTTCCCAAACCACCCACTGTCGTCCCCATTCCAGAACGTGAGGTAGTCGTTGCCCTTGTAGCTCTGCACCTTCAGGTCCATCGCCTGGCCGTACTTTGTCTCCATCCACACCAGACTGCCCTCATTGTCCAGGATGATGGGCCCTGGGTAGGGGACCGATTCGCCTCGTGGCTCGATCAATGTATAGCCATCGTCACATCTTGGGTCGGATTTGATGATATTCAGCCATGGCGAGGCAGACGAGAAAGACTCGTATGAGATCCGAGGATATGCTCCATACAAACCCCAGTCATACCAATAAGAATTCTGGGCGGCCACAGAGGTAGCCGCGGCCGTCGAGCTCAGTAGAGACGTCCAGAGAGCAGCTGAACGATGCATCCTGCTGCTGTTGTTGAAGCCGGAGAGGGGAGAGACACAGAGAGAGAAAAGACAACGACGATTCATAAAAACTACAGACACACACACACACACACACACACACACACAGCCCCCCGAGATAAAACATAGAAAGAGCTGCGTACTCCCTCCCACATCCCTCCTCATTCTTCCCCACCCCCTTCTTTCTACATCGGACCATACCAAAGAACCCATGCGCCTGGAAAGGAGGTATCCAGAGAGAGAGAGAGAGAGAGAGATCTCCATAGCTATACAGCGACGAGAGAACCACAATTACGCCCCCATCAGTCGTGATTGACCTGGTCAATTCCCTCATGGAAATTGTCAAGTTCTCCTCTCTCTCAGGACCCAGATGGTGTACGACGCGCGTACCTGACGGAAGCGTTGACTTGGACAGTCAGGGATGCCTCGTCCATGCAAGCGGGTACATATCTAATTCCGGCCGTCCACGACCACCGGTATTTCATAGTTAAAAAAAGAGAAAAAAGAACAAAAGAAAGAAAAAAAGACCAACCCCCCAGGAGTCAGCAGGGTCGTTCTGCGTTCTACGGAGAAGATGAATAGAAATAGAGATAGGAAATTGGGTCGGCATAAATGTTCACACCGCCCTGACTCTGCGTTGTTCTGCTCTCAACCACACCTTTTCCCCTTCCCCTGCCTCGTCTGGTGCTGTGGGGCCTTTGGGTGGGAAGAAGGGACGGCGTTACTGCTCAGGGGAGGATCTCGCTGCCGACGTCATCATGCATTCCATAGTGGAGGGTGTGAAGAGGCGTAAGTGGCCAACAGGATAGATAATATTTTGTGGGGAGATGGGGAGCGAGAAGGGAAAGGGGTCTGGCCCATGCTCGGAGATCGCGATAACGCCGGGGTCGAGAACTTGTTTCCAGGCTTGTGATACTGTATACTATGTACGTATATGTATAAATTGGGTAGCAAGGTGGGTAAGGTTACGATACCCGTGGCCACTGCGAATTTTCTGCAGCTGTCGAAATGTACCGAGACTCAGGGCCCGTATATTCAGTATCATCACAACTGTGCCGTTCTGCTGGAGATATTGTGGCCAAGTATAAAAATCATATCGTGAATCGTACAAGCGATAATGACTCCTTAGTATATACGCAATCCTTTGCAGTAAGTCAGTAAGTAGCATGTGAAAGACCGCGGAAAAAGGAGCCACCGACGCATCAAAGAAGATACTTATTTACAAACTCAAAGTGCAAGCACAATTAGCAATTCTGCGGGAGAATAGGTCACGGTGCATCTTGTTTTCTTTTCTTTTCTGTTACTTCCCCCTTTTTTTTTTCTTATCCACTGGCACGAAACATTGTTACGAGTAAGTCATTTACTATGTGAGCATGTCGTACTACTACCATTACTACCACTGTGATTAGTACTGTACATAGTACGACATGTTATCGCCCCCCTTGCAAACCCCCCTGGAGAAGAAGGACAAAGAAAGCTATCCTGTGGACGATCATCTCCCACGACCACGCAAGCGTCTCATCTCAGTACACAGGATTTCTCTTGCTCATCATCGCTCACGAATCCATTTTGGCCCGGAAGGGATTTCACCTTTCGTATGCCCCCAGCCGAGAGGAGCACGCTGCTCTGAGAACTCTATCAGACCCGACTTAGTCGCCCTCATAGACGTCAGAGCCGTATGTCTCGTTCAGCGTGACCGGCGTGATTCTGTCCCCGCTCTCCATCCTGACCCAGGTATCGACCCGCAGCAGGTCCTTGTCGCCATCAGCGCCCTCGAAGGACAGCTGCACGATGCGAGATCCACGATCCCACGCCCCATAGCCGCCATAGCCGGTATGCCTCGAGAAGCAGAGGAAGGGTCCCGGACGCTCCTCCCCTGCCCCCTTCTCCTCTGCCCCCTCTTCCTCCTCGCCATCATCACCTTCAGCAGACCCTTCATCATGGCGCTGCCGCCCTCGTGATCCTGATACCGGCCAGACGCTGCACCACGCATCGCCGTGGTCGTGTCCCACGTAGATGCTGTGCAGTAGCTGCCCCTCCTCCCCCAGGAGTGCGTCGACGAAGGCATCATCGCTGTCTCCCTCCCCCTGTATGGCCAGTGGGACGTCCTCGTTGAGGCCAGGGAAGCGCGTCGGGTCCAGGCCCGCCTCCTGCGCGGCAAGGAATGGATGCGGAGGAATATGGACAAAGGCAATGCTCGGCAGGCGACCGTACCGGGAGCGGATCTGCCTGCTAGTTGCCGTGAACCAGGCTGCGGTCTCGTCTGCCACCCAGTTCGGAAGGTCGTCGTGGCCAGACGGGTCTTGCTGGTACGATGCGCCCCCGCGGGAGTCAAAGAACCAGATCACAGCGGCAGGCCGTCCGTCTCTCGTCTGCACCAACAGGTAGTAGTTTGTAATCCCAGGCAGGTCTGGGTCCATCTGCCGCGTGTAGGACAGCGCGAATTTCTTCTCGGCCTGGAGGATCGCCTGTCTGGAGAGGTTGAACTTGGAGTCGTGGTTGCCGTACGTCGATGCCCAGGGGACGCTGCGGCTGACCATCGGCACGACGATCTGGTCGACATAGGCTGATGCGTTTTCCTTGAGGGTATTCTCGCCCGTGATCAGGTCGCCGTTCAGCACTACCAGGTCGATGGACGGCTCCCTGTCCAGCACCGTGTTCATCACCCTCGTTGAGTTGATGTCCTGGTCGATGCCCCACCCATGTTCCTCCTCCCCAAAATGCAGGTCGGAGAAGAGGGCCAGGGTGAACTTCTTGTCGTCTCTTAGATAGAGCCCCGGCCGCTGGTTCTCGGCAACGGGTTCTGGAGGGTGAGACAGCTCGGGCGGCGGAGGGTTGGGCCAAGTCAGCGACAGCAAGACGGAGAAGAGAACGAAGGACATTAGGAACGCTGCGAGTATGAAACTTATGGCCAGGCAGTGGCCCCAAGTCTGGGATTTCTGCGCCATCATGACTCTTTCAGTCACTTGGTAAGGTGCAGGTCAAGGTGAAGTGGCATGGCCAATTCATGATGTGGCTGAGCATTGCTACCTCATCGAGCAATAGTGTTGTGGTATTGCTGTTGCTGCTGTGTTGTTGTAGTTGTTGGTTTTCTTCTTCTCCTTCATCTTCTTCAAGCCCCACAGGTCCATCAAGGCTTCTCGAACCAAATGTGGATGTTCCAGGCCATCCCAGAAGAGAGGTTAAGAAAGAAAGCAAGCACTTGGTATGCAAAGAAGACTTGACTGCAAGAGGGTGAGAAGCATGGATCTTAATGGACAGCTCCACTCGCTAAACCCCACGCTGTTGGCTGGATGTCCTATGACCCCAATCGGCTCGTTTCCGGCATGGTAGAGGCCCCCCTGGCTCCAATAAGTACAGTAATGACGCCAATGAGCCAGCCCCTCCTTTCACTGCCCTCCTTGGCCTGTGACCCGCCCCGTAACACCCAGAACTGTCAGCTGTGCACTCAACTACTACCACATACATACTCCTCACCTCCACCATGATTGCCCGATGCCTAGACGACAGATAGTCTTCCCCGAAAACCATCTTCCTCCCATTGCTTGTTTGTGTGTTTGTGTTTTTGAAGGAGAGAGAGAGAGAGAGCGCCACCTCTACATGTGCAAGACAGACGAGACCTGCCTTGAACGAGTCTGACAGGATAAAGCCAAGGCCGGGCTCCGTCACCACGTAATCCGCAGGAGTCAATACCGAGGTACCACCAACGACTGAAAACCCCCCGATCGCCCGAGCCAAACAATTCTCGTCTCGGTCGGTCGTCAGCAAGCAGGCAGGCAGGTGACCAATCCTCACACGCTCTGTCAGGCATCGACCGCCATTCACGAGCGTTCTCGGTCCAGCTATCATACATGAACGAAAGAAGGCCTCCTTCTTCTCCGACGAGTGACTCTTCCTTCCTTTCCCCTGCCAACCTTGGTTGCGTGGACATTATTCGACCCCCGACTATTGTTGCGATACAAGATCCCTGGAAATTATCTTTCTTCTCGACTCTTGCTGTCAACAGAGACTCTCCGTCTACGCACGATCACGAACGACGGCGACGGCGACCACGGCGACCACGGCGACCAAGACGAGTCGGTGGTGTGGGTAAATCAGGCGTACTACGATAAGCACAACAACAGAGATGGGTCTAAAATACAATACATACCTCGACGGCACCAAGATCTACGGCTGCTACAAGTGCCACGCACATCTAGCAGACCATGATGACATCCTTAGCCGAGTACGTCCCGCTTCTTCTTCTTCTCCCTCTCCCTCTCCCTCTCTTTTTCTCTCTCCCATGCTCCCTTTTGCTCCTCATCGTTTCCCCACGGCCACTTTTGTACCTTTCGGCAACACTTCATCTGGTTAACAACCACCCGCCCCCTTAATCTCTAGAACTTCCGCGGCCAGCACGGAAAGGCCTACCTCTTCAACACCGTCGTCAACATCAACTGCTCCGACCCATCCGAGCGCAACATGACCACGGGCCGCCACGTGGTCCGAGACATCTCCTGCCGGGGCTGCGGCGAGGTCGTTGGCTGGAAGTATGACAGAGCCTACGAGACGTCCGAGAAGTACAAGGAGGGCAAGTTCATCCTGGAGGCGGAGCTGCTTATGGTGGTGAGCTGATCAGGGATGGCGGGGGACGGGGGGTTTGGGGAGAAAACACAAGGAAGAGAACAAAGGTCCAGGGCTGAGGACAAAGATATATTGGTGGTCCTTTCAGAGGCTGTGGGATTTCCCGAGAAAGAGAGAGACAGAGAGAGAGAATGTGTGTGTGTGTGTGTGTGTGTGAGACTTCGGGGGCTGTTTTGGGACATGTGCATCTTGGCCATGCAGCTGGCACGGTATTGTAGGTGATGACGGAGGCTGAGCCAGTTTCTTCACTTGCATTTACATCTGCTTTTTTTTTTTTTTTTTTTTTTTTTTTTTTTTTTTTTTTTTTTTTTTTTTTTTCTTTTCATTCTTTTTATTCTTTTTTATTTTACATTTTTTTTTTTTTTTTTCTATTATTTTTTTTTTTTTTTTTTATTTT